>JACWST010000209.1:0-68168 GCA_014850475.1 Cryphonectria naterciae
GCAGTGTTCTCTCCCCTTCCCTCTCCCTCCCTCCCCCTTTCTCTCCTTCCCTCCGTCCCTCTCTCTCTCTCTCTCTCTCTCTTTTTTCTTTTTTTCTCTTGAAAAAAAGATGAAGTTATTTCAATGATGGAGATCCCTCAAGACGTCGTCATGGCTAACATGCTACTCCTTTTTCAGGATCGGTCCCGAGATGCTGGAGCAGTGCGAGCGTGTCATCAACAAGGTCATGCCCGCCTGCGTCGCCTTCCACAAGCCATCCTTCATCCAGCAGCTCAGAAACAACGGTGTTGACAGTGTCATGGTCAACGCCCTCCTATGTACTGCCGCACGGTGAGTCTCCATCCGCATACAGGTCCTTTGTTACCTGCTCGCTCATGCCCTGGCTCCTGTATGCTGACCTGGCTGGTCCTTCTCCTCTCAGGCACTCCCCCATGATCATCCAGCGGTATGGGCGTAACTCGGGGTCTCCCCAGGCCGCCGAGCACTTTGGTCTGAAGGCCAGCAACTACATCTGGCTGTCTCTGGATCACCCGACCCTCGCCGACATCCAGGCCCTCTGCCTGATGGTGATTCATGAGTGGGGTTCTCGGAGCGCCGTCCGTGCCTACATCTACCTCGGCCAAGCTGCGCGCATGGCCCAGATGTACCGTGTCGTCCATGTCAGCCGCCACCACAACGACCCAGATCACTTCCTCCAGGAGGAGTCCTTCCGCCGCACCCTCTGGCTCATCTACATCCTGGACTGCTTCCTTACCAGCAGCCCTGGCCGCTACCCGGCCCTGTCGAAGCTGGACGTCAAGGATGTGGCTCTCCCCTGTGAGGACATGAATTTCAACTTTGGAAACCCCGTCTCTGTCCGCACTCTCGACGGGAACCCGCCGCCCGGCTGCCCCAGCCTGACCATGACCGCCCCCATCGGCGAGTTTGGCCACATCGTCCTCGCTACCGAGGCCTGGCGCATGGTTGTCGAGATGATGACTACCACCACGCTGGACACCTTCAGGGAGGAGCAGTGCCAGATCCTCGAGGCCAAGGTCTCGCAGGTCCGCGCCAACCTCCCACACCACTTTGCCGAGCGCCAGGGCCAGATGGACCTGCACATCACCATGGGCAGCGGCCTGACCTTTGCCATGATCCACATGCTGCTCCACTGTGCCACCATCTTCATCAACAGGCGCCGCATCCTGCAGGTCGTGACCGCAGAGAACTTCAGCATGGAGGCCTGGCGCATGTCCGCCCAGAGCCAGATGCAGACCGTCGAGCGCATCCTCGAGTCCTCCCACAGCATCATCACCATGCTGATCGCCCTCCAGCGGTCGACCGAGCCCTCCATGGTCTGCTGCCTGCCCATCTTTATGCTCTTCTCTGGCTTCACCGCCGGCTCTACCGTCGCCTACCTCGCCCTGAAGGGCCTCTCGCCGCCCCACACCCATGACACCATCCATACCATGGTCGACAAGTGTCTTCGCCTCATGAAGGAGGGCGCCGATTCCTGGCACCTGGTCGTTCCCTGGCACCGCCATCTCAGCGTCATGAGCCGCGTCCTGCAGGATAGCAGCCTCGCCGAGGACGGCGAGCAGCCCAGCGAGGATACCCGCTTGCCGATCCGGCGGTCGCCCTCGGCCAAGGACGAGCGGATGAGCCAGGCAGACACCCAGAACGACGCGATGGACTACGAGCAGCACGGGGCCCAGCAGAGCGCGCCTCAGCCCGAGGGCCAGCCCCAGTCCGCTCCGCAGCCATCCTCCGAGGACGCTGCTCGCCAGGGCACCCCTCAGGCTGCCCCTCCTGCTCCCATGGACGGTCGCGGGAGTGAACCCCCTGTGCCTCGCCGCACTGGCGTGACCACCATCAATGGCGGCTCGGCTGGTCACTCCACCCCAGCCAACGGTTCACCCCCAGCAGCAGGTCCTCAGGACGTTAAGGCCGAGTCTCCGGCGCCTGCATCTAATGGGTCCAACGCGGGCGGTGTCTCCGGCTCGGTGCCGCCCAAGGACGGCGGCAACTCTGTGGACATGACACCAACCGAGCTGTGCGCGGCCTTTGAGCGTCAACTACTCGAGCTTGATGACCTGGCCGCTTTCATGGGAGGCGGAGTGTGAGTGTCGCCCCCCTTCGCCTTCCGCTTGCGGTCTAGTCTCAAAGCTTCTCTTTGTTGCTGATGGCCCTCGCAGCGCGCCTGCTCCCAGGTAAGGCCACAGGAACACCCATGCTCAAGGCCTTGTTTGTATCATGTGGTTCGTCTCGGGTGGGGAATACAAATAATTCTGTGGTGCACCCCAAATGCATGCCAGATGATGGTGTTTGATGGTTGCATGTCGGCTTTTAGTTTGGGTCAACCCCTTTTGCACGACGATACTTTTTTTTTTCTGGCCTTTTTTTTTCTTCTGTTTTTCTTTTCTTGTTCTTGTTGCTTAATTATGAGGAGGGATAAAAACTGACGGCTGTCTGCCCTTGAACTCTTATTGTTGCGCTAGTACACGCTGCGCTTCATCTACGCCTTGATCTGACGGCATTCCACGGGCGTGCGGTGGGCGTCCTGACATCGCGAACAGTGGTTCTATATCGTCTTGTTTTTGTTTGGTGTTTTTTATTTACTGTCGCAGACAAAACGTGGATGGCTCTGGTGTCTGGTGTTCTTTGACCGCCCCCACCATGTAGACCACTCGAGGCTGGAGTGGGGAGGATGGTGCCGCACGATATCTGCTTGTATTCTTCGGAAGTCGGCCGTTGTCAGCTACTGCTTGTACATTATTTCTTAGCTAATGGTAAGATCTGGGGTTTGATACTACCAGAGACCCATAGAGCCATTTTTTCCCCATGAGTGGAAGACGGGAGAAAATTTGGGGGGAGGGGACTTTCACCAAGGGGACTTCTGATGGAGAGACGTGATGTTCCAACATAGTGTGGCCTGTTTGATGATAGTCTTTGCTCTCTTAATTTGTATTCTTCGTTTCATATGTTCGTCTTCATGAGTTGTGTCCATCTTGTCTGTCAAGTGCCAGTGGATGACTTGTGTCGCACGCACTTGGCGGCGTATTCGTTCGTTTGGGGACAGGCTTCAGAGTATTCTCAGATGGGAAGGCATGAAGCACTTTGTATGAGAAAACCTGGTTTACATATTATGCACCACGTCAAGGGGGGGGGGGGGGGAAACGACGTCGTCGTCGACGATGAACATGTGTGGTAAAGTATCTCAATTTGATGCCGTTATGTAGGCTATGTGTATGTGAGACCCACGAGACCTCACGTCTCGGGGTTCGTTTGTTGACATGAGATGGATGACCAAGGTGCCAGATCAAATCAAAACGCCAAAGAAAGAATCCCTTCATAACCCAGTTCAAGCCAAGCGAGTGCCAGCAGGCCATCTAGGAAGGGCCTCCAAGTGAGCCAGGGTACTTGGAAAACTAGCTCACTCAGAACCCTCTCCATGGCCATCAACGATCATGATAACCATCCCTTACCCCTCAACAAAAAGAGAGAATACAACACGAAAACGAAAAGTAATCCCTGCTATTCTCTCTCTCTCTTTCTCTTTCTCCATCATCGAATGACACTTCACCGGCCCTCCCTCCCTCTTTTTTTTTTCTTTCTTTCTTTCTTTTTTTAACTTTCCTTTACGACCTCTTGGGCCAGGTCGACCCGGCGTGGCCGACGCGGTCAATGCTCTTCTTGATGCGCCTGTCGACGCCTCGGGCGACGCGCTCGAGGGGGAGCTTATCGTCGATGCGCTTGACGTTGCGCTCGACAGCGGGGGTGATGAACTGGGTGCCTCGCTCGACAGGGCTGGTGAAGTAGTTGATGTTGCGTTCCCTGTCAGGTGGAAGAGAAACACAAAATTAGTTTCTGGTGTTCTTTGGAATAGAGAGGGAATTAGGATTATATAAGGGGGAGGAGAGGGGGGGGTTTGTGAGTGGAATAGTCACAAGGAAAAATAATGGAGGGTGGGGGTGGGTGGTGGTAGTTGGTATCACCAGGAGATGTTGTGTGGTGATGGGGAAAACGGGAAGACGTAGTAATGATTGATCGGATGCATATATATGTCATTCTGGAAATCAACGTACCATCTTGGTGCCCATCTGGCAGTCTGGGATGCGACCCTCTCACTGGCGCCGGGCAGCATCATGTAGAAGGGGGCAAAGGCGGCGAGGCCACCGACGCCAAAGGTGAGGAGCTCAGAGGAGCGGGCCTTGGGAATTCTGACGGGCATATCGGTTGAATTATTGGGTTGGCAGAAGGTTGGAAATTGAGAATTAGATGATTGATGTTTTCGCCTGAGCCTGATTCATGCGTGTTTGTTAGCATCTGATGACAGGTTTGTTGACTGGAAAAGGTGGTGTGTGTGTGTGTGTGTGTGTGTGTATGTGCCATGGAAGAATAGGGAAGAGAAGGGGAGGGAGGGGAACAATCCCACCACGTATGTGCGAGAGGGGAAGCCAGGCTGTGTATGAGGGCCAGTGCTCATCGGTTGACTGACTTACCAGGTAGCGGAATGGGAATGAGGATTTGGTTTGTAAGTAGTAAGAGTAAGAAAGAGGTTCAGTAATGAAATCTATCTCTTTAGGTCTCTCTCTTCCTGTCCTATCCTATCCTTTCTTTTTGTCCTTCTAGAGTCTTATGATCACAGAGGAAATGATGAATAGGAGAAACGTTTTGGTTTGGGAAGGGAATCTTGTGAAACAAAGAAAAGGAAGAAAGAGGGGGTGCCCGTCCTACTTCTTATTGCGGATGACTGATGAACCACAGGAGTCTATCTGTATGGTACATACATCTCAGCCCATAGCATCCAAGCGCTGGAGGTATCTCTCCCCCTCACTGCTCAGTGCGTTCTTGCCCCCCCCCCCGGGCCCTCCTCCAACCCATCCACCCAATGCCCTGTCGTTTCCCCAGACGGCACCTGGACAACAGGAGCAAGAAGCGGGGGAGCTGGGCTTCCTGGCTCCTTTGTCGCCCAATCACACTGAGACATTACGACGTCAGAACCCCAACCAGGGTTGGATGATGCACTGCGCCGTCAGACCACGCCAGCCGCGTTTGTGGTGCGTTGCTTGATCCGGATGGCCTGACTGATTGATGATGCTTGAGTGATGATGTGTACCATAGTAGAATTAATGCATGCGAATGCAGGAAAAAGGAGGGGCGAGGAATGAAGGGGCGGCAGGGGGGGGAACCGAACTGTGTCGCATTTCAATGGTTGACTGACCCTGTTTGTACCATTCTTTTCTTTTTTACTTTTGTCTTTTTCTTCCGTCTTTTTCTTCTTCTGACCCTTTTCCTAATCTCCAACCTCGTCGTCGCCGCTGTCATTGTCGTTCAACGTCAAATTAACATAATTATATCCACATCGCCCCAACTCCACTTGCAGTCGGCAAAATTGAACCAAGGACCCTTGTGTGATCTTGATCATCCATTTTCACGACGGTGGCAAAAAGAACGGCCCTCCCCCCTTTCCCTTTTCCGGCTGACAAGCAAACGAGTTAAACCATAGTAAAACATAGTACGAGCAGTGGATCAGCTTCCTTTCCCCGCTTCCCCAGACCGCGGGAGTCGGATGCGATGGGGGGGCCCCAGCGCCATCGTCGGCTAGGGGCTTCCCACGATCCACTCTTCTCACCCAGACTCGAAACAACGGGAAGTCGTCAAAGAAGAGAGAGAGAGAGAGAGAGAGAGAGAGAGAGAGAGAGAGAGGTCCACCAGCAGAACAAGAGCCAAGAAGCTACTGAAGGGGAGCGAATCCACCGAAACCACGTCCAGACGTCGAACAACAAAACTACCTCCCTCCTAGAGTTTTGTTTTTCAAGGTTCTGATGGATGGCGCTGGTGAGGACAAATTCTGGGCCAAGGACACGTCCTCCTGTGTGGTCGTTTGGCCGATCGACTGGACCGCGGAGATCGAGCATGACACATCAGCACGGTAGAAGGGAATGAGTGCGCACTGCAGTTAAGAACCAAGAGGCGGACAGTTCATACAGAAGAGGAAGCTCGAGCGCCTGGTCTCCTGCGGCTCTTTCTTCTTCGGGCTCGGGAGCGCTGCTGCTGCTGCCAGGACAGGTTCTCCTTGTCAACCTGAGGCCACTCCTCGTCCGCCACCGAACGCAGTGGCATGGTATGGATTACTCGACAGGATTGTGGTAAGGTAGCTCCTTACTTGGTTTCCTCTTTGTGATTCTGGGGGCGAGGATGCAAGTGTGCCCGGCATGGTCAGGTCAGGTTCCACCCACCGCGCGAACCGTTTAGGTAAGTACACCGTCGCTCAGCATTTATTTTCGTATTCGTACCGCTATTCATCGTCCTCGCCACTTTGGAATTGGTGGCGCTATGAGGCTTCGAGATCAGTAATACAGCTCCGTCGACGGGTCATATCTTTTTTGCAATTTCTATTATTGGCCGCATTCCCTTTTTATTTTGGGCATGTTGTCCTTGGCGATTTAGAGGCCTTTCATTCAAAGTGTATCGAGACCCAATACTGTCCGTGTTTGCCCAGGTGCACATTGCTGCTACAGTGATGGTGGATGATTCAATACAACTCTTCAACGATCTCAATTGCCCTCAGCATCATGTAGTCGCCTTGCTTACCATACAAACCTTGATACGTCATTCACCGATTCATCGATTATGATTATTTCCTGCATTAATTATTCTGGACTTATGCAGAGTGATACCAATCAACAACTTGTTGTGGCTGGCTGACGGACTGCATAATGCACGTAAGTCTTGCTTGTCCCCGGGAATGTCATGGCTTACGCATGGGAACAAGGAGGTAGCTGAGGTTTTGAAGGGGAAGAGACGAAGTGGTGGTGGATGTTGATCATGATGCTTAAGAAGAATTAATACTGAATAGATGGCCAGATCAAGAAACCGGGAGAACTGCCTTTCCCCCTCCAAAAGTCAGCCAATGCCCAGACCCGGCGCATTGTAACTGTGCCGTTACAGAAAGACGAGCTTTATAATTTGTTCATCCTTATTGCTGCCATCTTTGCCTTGTATAGCTTGACAAGCTGTCGGACTGCGAGGTCCAAGAGAACATCTTCTGAGCCGCCCGGGATCCTGATGCCCGGAACCTCTCTCCAGAGCACTTTGCGTAGAGTGTTAAGGTCAGCAAGATACGGGTACCACCGACAGGAAGAAGAAGAAGGAAATAATTAGAAAAATATAACGAAAAAAAAAGAGAGGGGGGAAACCCACTTTCTATCAGCTCTCCCTGTCCACTCGTCGTGAACCCATTTCCACCAAACAGCAAAACAGCCGTATCCGCACACTCTTTCAACACCATGCCCGAGTTGGCCTTGAGAAGACCCGTCAGTCCACCCAGGGCAATATCGCTGTCCTCTTTTTTCATCTGCGTGAGCTGGTAGGCAAACTGCTCGACCCACGCCCACTGTGACTCGAGCAGAGCCCCTGCCTTTGCCAACCTGTGCCGGACGACGGGCTGGTCCATGAGTGGACGGCCAAATGCTTCACGCTTCAGCACATACTCGAATGCCGAGGACAGGGCCACTCGGGCCTGGCGGGTGGCGCCGACGGCGATAGTGAGTCTTTCGTGGTTGAAGTTTGTCATGATGTACTTCATGCCCTGTGTGATTATTCTTCTCAGCTCCGATAGTTCTTGCAAATATTGAGCACAAAGAATAAGGGGAGGGGGGTGAAGGAAACAAAGAGAAAGGGGAGAAACAGCTTACCATGCCCTCTTCGCCGACGAGGTTACTGGTAGGAACGTGTACATTGTCAAGCTCGATATACGTCGTCCCAGCAGAGACCTGACCCCCAACCTTCAACCTCCTCATCCGCACGCCCGGGTAGTTCTTGAGCGGAACCACGAGTAGCGAGAGCCCCTTTGCCCCTGACCCCTCCTCGCCCGTCCGCACAGCCATGGTGGCATTATCCGTCCAGATCCCGTTCGTGATCCACTTCTTGGTCCCATTCACCACAAACCCCTTGCCCCCCTCCAACTTGGTCGCCGTCGTCGTGATCCCGGCCACATCTGATCCCGCATCCGGCTCCGTAATCGCGATACAGCTGCGCTTCTTGCCCGTGAGCAGCTCGGGAAGAAACTGCTCCTGCAGCTGCGGGCTGCCAAACTTGATAATGGGCGGCACGCCAAACGCCATGCCCGTCGTCAGGCTTGCTCCCGGCCCAACAAGTCCGCACCGGTTCATCTCGTCGCAGTAGATGAGGCTGTGTAGGGAGTCAAAGTCCTCGACCTTGAGCCCGCCCAGTAGCTCGTGGATGCCGAGCCTGTGCAGCCAGTCGACGGGGAGAGGGGGCGCGAGGGCGGGGATGAGCATGTTGGCGCGCGCAAAGGTCTCAAAGACGTGGGGAGGAACGAGGCCGGCCTTGTCCCATTCCATGGCGTGCGGGGTGAGGTGCTCGCTGATGAAGGCGCGGATGGTGCGTTGCCAGTGGACGTGGGTTGGCTTGAAGATCGGCGTGGGTAGGCCCATGAGCCAGGGGGGTTCTGAGAAGGGGACTGGGGCGTTAGTGTTGTCTGCCATGGTGTTATGTGTGTGTGTATGTGGAAAAGAATGTTTCCTGGATTAGGTTGTATTCTCTGCAAACAGAAAAAGGCTGATGACAGCTATTGTGGATGAGGAGGAGGCTGACGATGAAGTGTGTAAGTGGGTCTAAAGGGAGCCGTGGGGTATATAACCCGGGGGGCGCTGAAGGGCGTCGGACGGGAATACTTGCGGGGCGTTGTGCCGAGGTCTCACGGGTCAATCAATCATCTCGCTCAGCCGGGCTGAGCAATTGAGTACATTTTGAAATACAAAGGGTCTTGGGTATCGTGGTTAGAGAATCATGTAAATATAAGAGAAGCCTCGTACGACTTAGTGCCGATTACTGTACATGAAAGATAGGGAAACATCCTCCCGACGGTCTATGCATTGCGGCCCCTGGACTCTTGTACGAAAGCAGAGCTCGCCTGAGATATCTTGACCACTCTCAAGAATCGAAAACTCAGTGTTAAAGCCAAGAGGTTTCCCCAGACTAAGACCAGTATTATTCTAGATTTTATATCATATGTTTAGAGACATGAAATGGACTCAGTACCTTGTGGTGAACAGCATCATGGTCTTACACGCTCGGGTCCGAGGTCCACACTTACTACGACGGTATATTATACGCTTTCAACTCGCAGAGCTGTCAGCTTGAGTGTGGTGTTGGACGTCGCAAGATTATAAAATGAAGAACTGAAGATGGAAGGACTCGAGCCTCAAAAGCTGTCATAAGAGTCTACAAATAGTTTTTCTCGTTCTCTTTCTTCCTCTGGTCATCACCTTGTTTTCTCGAGGCTCTTCGCAGCCAGAATGTAATGATATTATGGATGGTTGTACTTTTCAGGGAGCATGTGGCTTGTTTCTGTCAAATCTTCTTGGTCTTCCAGAAGTCAGTCACCTATTCAAAAACAATTTACTGTGACTACTTCTTTCTAGGCTGCTTTCCCAGCATCTACCAAGTTTCCAACAACAGTCACAGATACAGGAAGCATTTACAGGAGTATTGAGTTCTTGATGACCTGATAAATC
Organism: Cryphonectria naterciae; assembly: GCA_014850475.1. Classification (NCBI taxonomy): domain Eukaryota; kingdom Fungi; phylum Ascomycota; class Sordariomycetes; order Diaporthales; family Cryphonectriaceae; genus Cryphonectria; species Cryphonectria naterciae. Next base: position 9,525 of record JACWST010000209.1, read on the forward strand.
ATTTCAAATAGCCCCGAGTGACAATGAAAAAGGCCCCTCTACACTTTCTGAGGCCCACTCCCAGCCTGAGAGCCAATATCAGAACGAGCAAAATTACTATTGCGTTTCGAAAACCCCAAAGACAGTGAAGATCGCACTTTGCGTATAGACTCCTTGACTCGATCCCGTTTCCTACGACACCCAGCGGAGGAAAGGGATGGATCTGGCACGCTCGATGACGCCGATGGCTTCCTGATGGCTGGATCGACGCTCTGTCTGGCGGGCGCCGTAGTTTGTGCCGGTGTCATAGCTGGACTTGACGACCGCTTGGCGCCATTGACTGCGCTGTTTGGCGCAAGGTACTCATGCGCAGTCTCAAATGACGCCGGAGATGCCACAGAAGCAGCAGCATCATCTCCTAGCGCTCCCGTGTAGCCTCCAACGACAAGATGTCTGTTTCGGATATCTGCCCCTCCACCTCCTCTGCTGTTCTGGTTGTCGGGCGTCAAGGAACCATGAAAGGGCCTCTTCACGCCCTGCGCCCACAGCTCTTGGTCAAATTTCCAGATGCCAACTGTGTCATCGGGATTCAGGTCCTTGGATATGCTCTTGTACAGCCCCGCCGCCACCTCGTCCCCGTGTTTCTGCTTGAAGAAGAAGAGAGGCCTCCACGTCCTGCCCGCCCGCTCCTCGTCCTTGCGCATATCTCGTTGTCCCTGCTCTACAGCTGATTTGGCTTTGGCTGTTCCCGACATGTCGCCGTTCTCCAGGGCGTGTCGAACTCCCTTCCAGGCACGGCGTGTTTCCCAAGGATCCTGAGCGTCGAGGTCCTCCTCCAGGAGCGTCAGTGGCACTGTAGGCAGGTCTTTGAGGACCAGAGTTTCTGACGCCGCTTCCTGTGAAGCCTCTGCGCCTTTGTATATCGTAAAGGAGTCGGTCCATTTGCCCGCGAGGGTGTAAAGTGGTTCCTTCTCGTCGTTGTTATTGTCGAATTGACCCGGCGCGTAGAGCTTGGCGGTAAATTCATTTTTCTGGCTGCCGCCACTCAGTATAGACTTCTTACCACTAAATTCGATGGTCGAGTAGTATCCGGATGTGCTGGGGATGGTATACGTTCCCTCCAGTTCAGGATACGTCCCAGAGAGCCCCGAGAGGATCCCTTTCACCTTGACATCCGGCAGCGGGATGAGATATGTTTCGTCACCGTGGTTCTTGAGCGTCAGCAGCGCGTGGCCCATCTGCCTGATCGCCACAGTTCCCAGGCTCAATGTGATCTCCTGCCGGGTGAAGCCCTCAGCGTAGACGCCATGCTTCTCGTTCCAAATACGGCAGGCCGTCACAGGCGGATGGTGCGATACTTGTTCCGACACAAGCAGCGTCTCTCCATCGCTGTCGCCGTCGTCGTTGTCTGCCCACCTCGTCAGGAAACATTCCCCCAGGAACGCATTCAGCGGTTTTCTCACCCCTTCCCCCTCGGATCGCCCGCCGTACTGCTGGTTTCTGAGGGAGACCAGGAACCAGCGCAGGACCGACAGGGCCCGCTGGGCAGGATCGGGAGACGAGGCCGGCGCGACGAACAAGGACGGCCGTTCTGCCCAGAAGCCTGGTAACTCGACGACGGACTTGGTGTCTAGGACGAAGGGGGGCGCGGTGATGTTGGACAGGTCGCCGCGGATGGTCGCGAGGGAGGCGAGGAAGTCTTTGAGGGTTACTTGTGCCTGTGGCTTGGTGTTGGCATTGCTACCCATCCTAATGACTAAATTATGAAGTAATTACAAGAGGAATGGAAGTTTTCTCCTTCTTCTCCTTCTTCTTCTTCTTCTTCTTCTTCTTCTTCCGCATAATCCCACTTCTATAGAAAGTATTGGGGTATGGGAATTATCTCTTGTTTTCTCTTTCGGCACAAGACTGTTACCATTGAAGCAATGACGCTTAGACTGACACAGTTAGCCAAGGAAGTCCCCTGCTCACTGAGGTGTTGACGTCCCGAGCCGCTGCTGTCCATGATCGTTGATTTAGAACCAAAAACAACCTCATTCAACTAATACAAAAAACCCGCAATATGTGGCACAATTATCCATGCGACTTGTAACTGAGCTCTACGGATACCACCTATAAATTTTGTATCATGATAATTAGTGAAGGTTATTGTCTCTCTTATAAGTCCTTTTCTTCTCATTTTTTCCATGAAACATGAATAATAGAAGTCAGTTATCGAACACAACATCACAATATAGATAAAACCTTGCTAGCACTTCTGTGAGTATGATCAAGTTGGATACTCTTACTATATAGCTCATCTTGTTGTGGATGCCTCGGCAAATTCCAGGGCCAAAAACTTGGATAAATACAAGACCCAGCCCATCGGTGTGCAGTAGGCGATCGGTATCTCTCGATTCTCTTAAACAGACATCCTACGAGTGGACCCCATTGCGGGGAACATAACCGACCAGACCACACATCGGACCGAGACTACTTAACCGACATGGCCACAGGAGAATGAGGTAGATCATCTGCTTCTCACTGGACGGCGCAACATCCCGAGATGGAGTCGAGGCCAAATGGTTCCCCATGGGGGCCCATCTGTCGGCTATAAGAAAAAAAAGGAAAAGCTCACGTGGACCAGACCGCAGCATGCGGTCATATTCGGGGCAAAGAGCACCGGATGATCTACGATGCTGCCGATGAAAACGAGATGGCTTGGCGCCTGCAAAGAATAAGAGAGCCCAAGGATCCCCTCCTTCTTCATGGGGAAGGGCGACTGGCTAACGCTGCACCCCTCTACCCCCCTCCTTGGTTGCGATTCTAGGCCCCAAGTGGAAGCGTCACCTGCTGCTGTTGCTCAAAATGCTCTGGCCCTTGCTGTTCACCGTGGTAGCTCTGGCCAAGGCGGCCAGTGCCTCCTCGAAAGTGTCTTCCTCCCACCAGTTTGAGAGGGTGACACGCGGGTCAAACGTAAGCCTCGCACCCTCCCAGGACCGTCTTCCCGGCGGGCTTCACCTGGGTGTCGACTACTATCCCTCGCAATGGCCCGAGTTCCTGTGGGAATCAGATGTGGCCGCCATGAGAGATCTGAACGTCTCGTATGTGCGGATCAACGAGTTCGACTGGGCGATCCTCGAACCCGAGGAAGGCGTCTACAACTTCTCGGTGCTGGACGACACGCTTGAGCTGTTTGGCCGGTACGGGCTCAAGGCCATCCTCGGCACACCCACCGCAAGCCCGCCCGACTGGCTCACAAAGAAGTACGACATTGCCTTTGTCGACGTGACCAACTCGACCTACGTCTTTGGGTCCCGGCGGTACTACAGCTTCTCGTCCTTTGCCTACCGCGAGCAGAGCCAGAGGATCACGCGCGTGCTGGCCGAGCGCTACGGCAGCAACCCCAACGTCGTGGCATGGCAGCTTGACAACGAGTTCGGCTGCCACAGCACGGTGCGGAGCTACGACCAGGACGCCATCACCCGCTTCCGCACCTGGCTGCAGAAGAAGTACGGCACCATCGAGGCCATGAACGCCGCGCAGGGCCGTGTGTTCTGGTCCAACCAGTACGCCAGCTTCGACGACGTGCTGCCCCCTTTCCACGAGGTGTACACGACCAACGACCTCTACACGCTGGATTGGTACACCTTCAGCTCCGACATGGTCGTCGAGTTTGCGCAGGAGCAGGCTGCCATCCTGCGCGAGTATGCGCCCACCCAGGCCGTCACCACCAACTTCATGGTCGTCTTTACCGACTTTGACCACTACAAGTTTGCGCGCGAGGTCGGCATCGACATTGCGTTCTTCGACAACTATCCCCTCGCCGGGCCGAGCGACTTCACCTGGCTCACAGACGACCAGCTGGCTGACACCCTCCGCACGGGACTGCCGGACCTCCAGGCGCTGCAGCATGCCCTGTACCGCGGCATCGCGGGTGCTGCATATGGGGAGACGGCGGGGCCGTTCGGCGTCATGGAGATGCAGCCCGGCATGCTCAACTGGAACACATACCGCGTGTCGCCGTTGGAGGGCATGGTGCGCCTCTGGACGCTCGAGACGTATGCGGCGAGCGGTGATGTGGTGAGCTACTTCCGCTGGCGCCAGGTTCCCTATGCACAGGAGCAGACCTTGTCGGGCCTGCACATCTCGGATGGTAGCGACGACGAGGGGTTCTTCGAGGCACGAGACGTCGCCTTCAATGACCTGCCCATCCTGCGCGAGGGGTTGGGCCAGTCAAACGCGCCGTCAGCCTCCGAGGCGGTGGCCTATGAGCCACAGGCCGACGTCGCCCTCGTCTTCGACTATTCCTCCGTCTGGACGTGGGTCATCGAGCCGTACAGCGGCAGCTGGGATGTCACCTCTGCCACCTACACAGACACCGTGCTCAGCAACCTCGACCTTGTCTACACGTTCTTCTCCGCGCTACGTCGCCTAGGCCTCTCCGTCGACGTGATCGGCCCAGACCAGGACCTGTCCGCGTACAAGATGCTCGTCGTGCCCAGCATCCCCACCATCCCGGCCGCCCTCGACGCCTCGCTCTCCTCCTACACCGCCGGCCCTGTGGTCTTTGGCCCGCGCTCCGCAGCGCTCACGGCCAACTTCTCTTACGCCCCAGGGATCCAGCCCGCGGCCGGCGCACTGCGCGACCACCTGCCCATGCGGGTGACGCGCATCGAGACGCCGCCCAGCTACGCCAACAGCAGCGTGTCGTACGCCGGGACGAGCTATGCCATCACGTACTGGGAGGAGTGGGTGAGCTGCAGCCGCGGCAACGCGAGCAGCAACGCGACCGTCACGTCGAGCTCGAAACACCGGCTGGGGAAGCCAGCGGCGTGTGCTTCGGTGGATCAAGACGAGGGGAAGCAGTGGCACTATCTGGCCTTTAACCCGCCTGCGGACTTTCTCGTCTCGTACCTGGGCGACGTGGCTGCCGCGGCGGGGCTGCGTGCCCTGACTGGCAAGACGGCGAGCAAGGATGGGGATCTGGGCAGCTCGCTGAGGTTGCTGCGGAGGGGAGACCTGCTCTGGGCGTTTAATTATGGGACGGGATCCGTGGCTGCCCCTGCTGTGAACTCCACTGCTGAGCTGATTATTGGCGAGGCGGGCGATATTCCGGCTGCGGGTGTCGTGGTATGGAAATTGAGCAGCTGAAAGAGAGAGCCTGGTTGGGCTCTGTAACGGTTCATTGGGAATGATGATCAGCACCCAAAGGCCTCGCTGTCCAAGGGAGGGAGGCATCTCTGAATACAACATGTTAGCGACTGGAAATATATAATGTCTTTTTTCCTCGTACCTTGCCTTTCCAGCCCAACGCTGCACAGGTATGCTCCTGGGCTCTGCAAGTATAAAACGTGATATATACCATGCGCTTCATCCGTGCTGCATTGTGGTCTTATGGGTAAGTGTGAATTTCATGAGTCTGGATGTAAGCGAGCGAGGTGGAAGGCTCTAGGTAGATAGAACACAAGAGCAAAAAGCGAAGAAAAGACCTTTCAAGTTTTGGCAAAAACAAAAATCGGTGACCAGCGTACTCAGGAATCAGGGGAACTCCGCCACACATGAGCGTACTGTCTCTGGGCAACGCCTTCGTAACTCAGTCTGTATGTGGTCTATTTGTAGCGCTTTGCCTGAGGCAACGCGGACTACAGATGAGACGGTGACAGAACAGCTCAGCTGCTCGACGTGTGGTCTACATCCCCACGCTCAGTATCAATTGTCTGCTATTCGCCCAGTGATGTGTTGAAAAGGTGACTGGCTGTCCTTCTCGTATGAGAACTTCGTTCCGTGAAATAGATCAACTTGATTCACCTGAAGGACAATAGTGTACTCAACTGCTCAACCTTCAACCAATGCAGTGGTCAAGGCTGTGAAGGAAGCCTTTGGACGCCGCTTTACTGTCTGTCGTGCAGCCATATGAATCAACAAGCCAATAATAGCTTTATGGCTCACTCACTCTTGCATACATGTGAATATCCAGCCGTCAATCATGATCGTGCTGAATCCTCACGATCGCCTCAGTTGAGTTCTTCGAGGTTGAGAGCCGTACTTGATACTCGAATTATTGTTATCAAAACGTTGAAACTCAAAACTGCTATACGCCCTCGCACGGTCAATAATTTCATGTCGAGTAAGAATCAGAAATGAATGCACCTCTCCGACGAGCAAGATGCAGTGGTCGAGGTTGGCTTATGAGGATGAGGATGACGATGATGTTTAACCTGGAAAGTCAGTCAGCCGTGGTCGTTCCTGCAGCAATTAATGGGACGCGATCGAACGTGATCGGCGGACACCGATTGATTACCTAAGCATCTATCCTGCCCCTCCAAGCGTCAACCTCACTTCCCTGCTTCATTGCTCCTACCTCAACCTCGTTCTTGCCTTACCCCGAATGTCTCATGACAACTTCTCGGGGGGGTTTCTTCCTTCTCATCTACTGGAACGAGATCCCAGAAGTACCAACGCCAAGTGAGGACTTGGGTATTTCTTAGTCGATAAAGAAACCTCATTGCGTTTTGCCATCCACGCCAGGGCTTTGCACCATCTCGACGTCCTCGGGCCAAGCCAACCCTCAAAAACATTGCTTGATTGCTTGGTGCAACCACTCATCATCGTCTACCAAAGACCGGAGTCAAATCATACGACACAGCCTCCAGCATGGGCAGAACGCTGCCGTGGAAAAGAGACCGGAATGGCTCAACCGCAAAGAAGACCATTACCACCTCTGGTGAAGCTACGCCGCCACGACCTGCAACTCCTGCAGCTAGAAATCGCTCCATTGGATCCTCTTCTCGGTCAGAGAGTTCCACAAAACCGACCAAGACTAAAGGCACGGAAGAGGGCTCAGATGAGGGCCGAGGACAGTCTGTGTCTGCGCCGTGCCCACGGAAACAGATACAGGAAAGGTGAGAACCATCACATCTGAAGGGGGAGCGCGAAACATTTTCAATCCCTGCCCACTAACGCCCGAACAGTCTCATGATCCAAGGTCTCAAACACGACGACATGTGGCGCATGGTTGAAGATGAGTTCGTCGCCATAGCACACAAATTCACCGCTCACCTCCACGAGGCCGAGTACCAGCGCCTCAAGGAACGGGCCAGAGACCACAATGCGGATGCCATCCGGTCCCTATCAAGGCCCGTGACAGGCCCGATGACGGATGCCGTGAAGAGACAACAAGCCGTGCTGAAACTGCGGAAAAAACAGGCAGCGGGCACCAAGAGGGCATCTTTACGAGTTCAAGATGCGGATGATGATGACGAGGATGATGTGGACGAACGTCCCTGGGCTGGAACGAATCTACAAGAACTCATGGAAAGTCCGAGGAAACAGCCGGTACCGCTGACCAGGATGCTCTCTGTAATGACAGGAACGCGAGCTGCAGCCTTGACACGCCAGGACACCATCTCCAGGAGGCAATCGTCGCCTCTCGAGGAGAAGAGTACTCGTCATGCCAATACCACATCACAATCAAGGTCGATCCGTCCAGGCCGTAGGAAGTCTGTCCGAATAGAAGCTGCCGACACCACCGATCATGGCGATGATGATCTTGGAAGGCATTCCGTGCCCGCACGTTTTAGGCCAAATGAGCGCGACCATTCACCTTCAGCTTCCGAGCGAAAGCTCACGGCTGATCCCATCATGATGGATGGGGACGAGGACTCGGACAGCCCAGTTGAGACGATGTTTGAGCGGCGTATGAGAGAGCGTCGCAACAATCGGAAGATGCCGAGGCGGAGACAAGATTCGACTCCAGCCGCTGACAAGAACGACGACAGCCAGCCAAGTCAGAAACCCAAAAAGGGCCCTGTCCCGAGCTGGCTGTCGATACCGTCATTTTGATCATGTTCACCAATTCTTCACAAGATCAGATTGTTTGGAACAATCTATTCAGAAGGCGCTCGAGGTTCCCATACTGTCTTTCCGTCAAGAGGTTCTACGACAGAGAGCCTGGGTTTGCAGATGAAACCATTCCCCTACTGAAACTGCATCATCAAGCCTTGAAGGGCGTCTCAAAAGGACGCTCCGCCTGAGGTGTGATCCTCGCAAGGTGCCTCCTCTGGCCATCCTTCCAATCCACCAGCGCCGAGTGCTGTGTCACACGGTTGTCCCAGACGACAACAGTTCCCTCCTCCCACTTGACGCGGGCTTGGAAGTCGGCCCCATACGCCAGGTGGTCATACAAGAACTTCAAGAGGACATCACTTTCCTCCTTCTTCATGCCCACAATCTCACGGGTGACTGTACCCCAGGTTAGTCATCTTTGCACCGAGCCATCGCGTTGGGCGAGGGGGAGAAGAACTTACATTGTGGGTTCACATAGATGGCCTTCTGGCCCGTGGCTGGATGGGTTCGCACAATCGGGTGGGTGTTATAGACAGGGTCCCGCCTAACGATGCTGCCCCTCGCCTTGGCAGCATTCACCTGTTCGATGCCGCTGTGCACCGCCTTCAGGCCGTGCAACCTCTCCTGGAACAGCGGGCTGAGCCTGTTGTATGCCTCCACAGCATCGACGAACAGGGTGTCGCCGCCCGTCTCGGGCTTGTTCAGCACGTACAGAAATGTGGTCCCCGGTGGCTGGGCCTCGTACGACACGTCCGAGTGCCAGGCGACGGAACTTGTCCTGGTTGTGAAGAAGTCCTGTGCCGAGGTGTCACCGGCAGACCGGTGCACAAGGTGAACCTCCGGATGGCCCGCAGGCGAGCCTGATGTTGGGTGGATGTGGTGCCGTCCGAAATACCCACCCCACTCCAGCGCATCCTTGATGGGGAGATCCGCAAAGTCCTGCGCACGGAAGGCTACGACCTTGCGCTCTGCCACATACCTGGCCAGCTGGTCCTTTCCCGCGTCCGAGAGCTTGCTCAGCTGCACGCCGCGGACCTCGGAGCCGATGGTGGGGGTGAGGTCGACCACCTGTGATCCAGGGGCCAGGAGATCCTTGAAGGACGTGTCTGCGTCCTTGCCATGCTCCAGGTGCTCGAATGGTGTCAGGGGGGGATATCTTTGTTCGGGGTTCCAAGTTGGCAAGTAGTTGGCATACTAAGTTTGATCATAGCCGGTCAGTCCAAGCTGTTCTTACTCATGCTCGTCACGGCTGAAATCGGTCCATATTGCTTTTTCAACATAATGCTCACCTTGGCACCCTCAACACCCTCTTTCTTTCCTTCCTCGGCCTCCTTGTCAAAACCATGGGGCTGCAGCTGCTTATAGTCTGCTGTTCCAGCCTGTGTCGAGTGCAGCCTGAGGACGGGGGCCTCGGCCTGGGTGGTGAGGGTCTGGATGGCAGAAGGAGCCATGGTAATTAATTCTTTTCTCTTTATTCAATAACCTTTTCCAGCGCAAGGCTTGTGATTATTTTCTTCAGTAATTACCAGAGGAGTGGCGATGACTGTGCTTTTAGCTCGACTTTTGTTAGAACAACTCTGCTCGACCTTCAACACGCCGCTCCCACGTTCAGAAAAAGGAGGTTCTTCGCCTCACCTTTATATTATTGCGACTTCGCCTCCCGCTCTTTGACCACATGCAAGATAACCCAATCATCCGGTGTACTGCGGGGTAAGGCATGCTCGCATTGGTGGAGAGGCGTGATCACCACCATCTTGGAGAGCGATTGCGTGCAATTACTCTGTCCTCAGTGGCTGGGATGTGGGATTTCTAATAAACGCCCTTCCCTGCGACACATCTGGTCATTGTGCTTGCTAAATAGCGTTTCAAGGATATCTTATTCCCGATGTTCGAAAAGAACAGCTGCTTTGGTAGGCCAGCAAATAAATCCTACATCTCCCCACACACACACACACACACACACACACACACATCTCTTGTCGAGTCCAGCCAGAATTCTGCCACATGTCGGCCCAGGGAGTGTGCAGCTTCTTTTTTCGAGACCACCCTCAAAGATGGAGATAGGACGGATGTCGGTGCTTGTCACTCATTAGTCTTGCGTGTGGGTGGCTGTTCGACTCATCAGCAGCAGAACTAAACCCACCGCCTATGTTGCTATTGCGGGAGGGGATCACGCAATCGCCCACATCATCAACGGTTAGGAAGGTCGATCGATGCACTGAGACACTACGGATATCGCTCCAATCCAAGCTATCTCTTTAGACAAAAGGAAAGGTCGGTGTCACTACAGATGATTTACAATGATGCAATCACGACTCATGGCAAGGGGATGCGTTATGAGCATTTTCTCTGGGCGAAACGCACGCAGCCACCGGTCCGGTTGCATATTGTGTAAGTGGGGTTGGTCAATACGAGCAGCATATACGACCAGTCACGACGGAACTAAGGCACATACATACTTCTAATGGCACTCTCCTTCCAAGAGGCTGATGTTCAATGGTACTTTTGACGAGCTTTGCCAGTTCATTGAACCAACTAGAGACGGAATATGGGATTGTTGAGGATCCTCTGCTAGCCCATTCATTGCCTTGCTAACCATCGCCGCTACTCAGGGTTGTAACTTCATGAGGACAGATTTGAATGTACTAACTAACGACAATATGAAGATGAACTACTCACGATTCGGCTCCAACACCGTGAAGGCCCCAACGGCAGACTCCCTCGCAGCCACCTCAAACGCCTCCTCCCACTTCTCAAGCGGGAACACACCAGAACACCTAAACCCCCTCTCCGCACCGACTCGGAGATTTCCAGTCTCAACCAGGTGGATGAAGTCCTTCAACTGTGCAGGCGTAAACATCCACCAGCCCTGCAGAGTCTTGCACCCATGCGCAATATCCCAGACAGGCAGGCTCACTTCCTGCTGAATCCCCCCCATGAACACAGCCCTTCCCTTTTTCCGTAGGCTCTTGATCGCCGCCGTGATGTAGGGCACCGTCTGGTTGGGCCCGTCGACCACGCCCGGCGGGCTGATCTCGAAGAACACATCGACGGCCTTGCTGCCCAGCTTGGCAGCGGCGGCCTGGATGCCAGCCAGGTTCTCCTCGACGCTCTTCGCTATGGGCACAGTAGCCACGCTCCCCCCGCCCAAAGCCTCGAGGCCCGCAAGCACAGCCTCATTGCGCCCCATCGCAATGACCCTCGCGCCCAGGGCGAGAGCGACGTGCACAGCACCCCCTCCAAACCCACCCGTCGCAGGCGCCACGACTACCGTCTCGCCAGGCCGCAGCTTGACGGCATCCAGACCCCCATACGACACAGCCAGCGCCGACATATGCGCCAGGTCCTCGAGCTTATAACCCAGCCCCCGCAGCAGCCTCGCCTCGTCCAGGACATGCACGTTCTCCACAGGCACACACAGCACCTCGGCCCACGTGCCGTCCCGCCACGCCTCCTCCATGATGTGATAGCTCAGCCCGCGCTGAGCATGGTACCCCAGGAGGAACTCGGCCCCGCCAGCCTCCTGGTCGCGGGCGCGGATCACGGCGTCCACGAAGACGAGCTGGCCTGGCTTGAGGGCGGGCGCGTCCGCGGGGGTGCCCACGAGGCGGCCGATGCAGGAGACGCCTGGGACGAAGGGTAGAGGGTAGTTGTAGCCGCGCGGGTTACCGTTCTGGAGGATCTCGTTGGTGTAGGAGACGACGCCTGCTTGGAGGGGCTTGATGATGGCAGTGCCGAGGGGTGGGGGGAGGGTTGGGGAGGGCTTTGTGATGATGGTGGCTGGCTCGCTGGAGGAGTGGAATTGGAGGGCGCGGTAGGTTGAGGGGAGGGTGGTGTTGGCGGACATTGTGTGATTGTTTTCTCTGAATATGGTATTCTGTTTATGGTATTGGGGGGGGGGGGGGGGTCTTTGGAAAGTGAATGCTGCTTTTTGACTACTTCCTGCGAGTGAACCATTTTTCAACAACAAGAGATGCTCTTCTCTTTATAGTAACACTTCACTGTATACATTTCAATATAAATTTATTTGAATTGTATATAAACCCCGTAAAGTCCGTTTATATTCGAAGCTGGCCGGGCTCGGTGGTTCCGCGTGCCCGACGACGCAAATTCTATAGTACTCGAGAGTGAGATCTTGGGATTCAAGTCCGAGCCAGTCATCTTTCTCAAACTTGGATTTTGTTTGGATGAGCTGTGTGGTTCGTCATATTTCTGAATGATTAATCACCTTGTTGGTGGAGGTCAAATTACTCAAGAAACTCCTATGGCCGTTGTTGTTACTGTGGAGGTAAATGTATAGATCACATTGTTGCTATATATCTGAATAGTAAAAAGGAGAGTTTGACCAGTTCCTCAAGCATGGAAAGCCCCTTTTTATACCCTTGCAGCCGGCACTTTTATCCGGCCGGAGGCCTTTCAGCCACCTTTCCCCACAGTTATATTCAGTGTGTAATTGGTGTTTTTTTTTTTTCTCTTCCAAGAAGAATTCAAAATATGCCCGCAGTATTGAGACGCTGCGTTTGGTCTCCCATGAGCAACATGATTTTTGCTTCTCGGTTGTCAGATTTCGAGCTGACTGCCCAGAAGAATGCCTTAGCAGGCGTAGTAAATAGATTCACATTTGCAATGTGCTTTTCCTCAAGAGACATTGATCCCATAGCCCTTCCTCCCTTTTACAAGAGAAGAGAAAAGAAAAGAAAAAGATATCAAGATAATTACAGTCTCAAGGACACAAAAGCATCATCCCCTTGCCTTCGAGAACCCTTCCTCACTAAAGTACCTCTCAAAACACGACATCATCTGTCTCCTCATCCCCTTCCGACAGTGCACGAGCATACTCCTGATCCAACTTGGCATACATAGCCACCGTATCCACCGTAGATGCCCTCATCCCCCCAACACTGGAATTCGTCGCCGTGGTCCCGTTCAAAGGAAGGGGCCCAGCCATCGCGTCGTCGTCCTCCTCCTCCATCCCCAGAACACCACCAAGCGTCAGCCGCGCCTCGTCCTCCCCACAGCTGGCAATGTCTACGAGATAAAACAAATGGCTGTTAATATCAATCACCCACCACGGCGCCCCTGCAGCACAGTCCACATTCGCATACCCCCGACACACCCCCACCTCCTCCGCCTCATACCTCGTCCGCCAGCTGGGGCCGGGACTCAGCCAGTACTCCGGCGACGTATGCCGAAAGTCTCGGTTCAGAGGCGGCAGGCGCGTAATCACATCGGCGTCGTGCGTAAGGCGGAACTCCTTTCCGGGCTGCCGCGTGACGTGTTCCGCCAGCGCCCTGTTGCCCACCCGCGGCGAGCCATACGTGTACAGATCCAGCGCATACCCGGCGTCGCGGAGGTGCATGCCCAGCAGCACGGCGACGCTGGCGCCGAGCGAGTGCCCCGTCACGGCCAGCTTGTAGCTCGGGAAGAGGCGCGTGGCGGCGGCGACCGAGGTGTCGACGGCGTCGACCACCTCGCTGTAGGCGAAGAGGAAGCCCAGGTGGGCCCAGCAGCCGTCGCACATATCGGTGGGCTCGCGGGCCCAGATGACGTCGGCGAGCCAGTTGACGAGGGAGGTCGAGCCGCGCACGGAGATGGTGATCTCGCGGGCTGTGGAGTCGATGGCAAGGAGCCCAAGGATGTCGGTCTCGACACCGCTGTGGGGGAGGAGAACGTTAGCTGTCGTACATCTTTGTGATGATTTTATCTTTTTTCTTTCTTTTGTCACGGGGAATACTACTACTGCTAATTACTCACTGAAAGACCGAGTGGATAGTCGCGTTACTGTAGTTCCCTGCCGGACAGATGTCGCCCTTGCAGTAGACACGTCTGCCCGCTACGGGATCACAGTACGCCACTCCGGCGTACTGAGCGTAGTGCACAAAGTTGGCCAACTCCTGTTCGGTGATACCGATAGTGTCTCTACCTCCTGCTGCACGGATCCATGAGCAATGTGCTGGGGGAAAAGAAGACAAACAGGAGTTTGAGCGCTCGGCTTACCACGCTCCTCCACCTGCAGAGGATGGTGAGGGTCCGGCGGGACGATGGTGAGTGGTTCTTCGACCCGAGGCGAGGCGAGGACACTCATGGCCGCAGCCACCAGGCAAATAATGATCATCTTCATGGTTCTGGATTGAGGTATTGGTCCAGATAACAAAGAGCGTATGGGACCCGGAATTTTCCAGGAATGGATGAAAAGAAGCTGGGCCTAGAGAGCTACTTCGTGATATATATTGCAGCAAAATCCTGATGGTGGAGAGAAACGCATCTGATCTCCCCTGAAGGACTTATATAAACTGCCAGGCCTGTCATAACCAAGGGATTCTCGCTTCAAAAGGAACCCATGGTGCATGTCCCCTGGTGACTGCCGGTGCTCTGGGCCGAAAAGGAGTGTTTCGCCGAGAGAGAGGGAGAGACAGGCACAAGGCGAGAGAGAGAGATACCATATTGGTCACATTTGAGGAACGGATTCGTGAAGAAAAGATCAGGACTGGATACAAGAGCATTTCACAGCAGGTACATGATCGGATCGCTCGGCAGCCTGCAAGATCTGTTGTCCTTGCTTCCGTGTCTAGAAGTGCACCAGGTAGAACGCTGAACTCATCTTGTGACCGTCAACATGTCACCGTCGCTATGACAGTAGTACCTCCTTGAGCCGAGGCTGAAGAGACTGCTCGCAAAGTCACCTGTCAGATAAGAACACGGCTCGCGTGGATGGGGATACTGACTAGGATAGCAGTGCACTTTCTGTGGACTGTCTGTATGGTAGCCAGTTTTGCCGAGACATACACATACGCATCTCCTCCATACAAGCACCGCGCCCTCCTCTCACAAAGACGTCAAGCACAACAGAAGAACAGCCAGTCATGAATAATCATTAAGTAATTACGTACAGTGCAAAAACATCATACACCAGGGAAATTTCGTTTTGAGCGGCCTATGCGCCCAAACCTTTGAAGTGTCTCCCTTCTTAGGTATAGACACTCTCCGTGACCGAGTTGACCTGCAGCCCCGTCTCTGCCATATTTGCGTCCTTCAGGAAGTCCAGAGACATCCAGACCAGGTGTCCCTTGACCTTGTCCAGCTTAGCACGGACATCTTGCGGGTCCATCATGCGGTCGAAGATGTGACCAGCCTTGACTCCCTTGGGCGGAAGGAAGGTATTATAGTCATCAAATGTTTTAACTAAGTGTATCATGACGTATCAGCAGGTTTGCTCTTATCCAAACAGTGGGAGAGGGACTCGGGCCGGCTTGGGGGGAAGGACAGGGGGGACTCACCATGATCGTCAGGATCAGCATGGAACAGCTGCCTGAACACGGTCGTGTTCGTTGTCGCCTGTTCCGTCCACGTATCCCACAACTCGTCACTCATCGGATCCTCCACAAACTTGTAGGACGAAGCCCCCTCGCCCTGGTCCCAGATGTCGTTCATGGTGTCCTCGTGGGGTGGCTGGGCGTTGACATCCTTGCTCGCGTCCAGAGGCTGTGGGGGCAGCAGGCCCAGGTGCTCGCGCCAAAGATACCTCCGCAGCGTCGCAGCGTGGTATCCCGCCTCGAAAGGCTGGCCATCCATGATACTGGGGATGCGACGCCTATCCTCCATGACAATGCTCAGCTCGCTATCGTGGTAGCCCAGCTGACTGCGATCGTTGAGATTCGACGAGCCACATACCACGATCCGGTCGTCGACGATGAGCAGCTTGGCGTGGATGTACAGCTCCTCCTGGATCCAGTTGTTAATCTCATCCTCGGAGTCACCCTCCCACACCTCGTCCTCGACCTTGCCAGTGCCTGCCATGGCACAAGCCGACACGCTCGCGCTCGACTTGGACTCGCTCTGCCCCTCCTGCATCGCAGCCTCGAAGCGGCGCTTAATGTCCGTCTCCTTCTCGGCGGATCCGGATTTGCGCTCATCTTTGAGGTTGTCCGCCATGTCCTTGGCGTGCTTCTCCCCCTTGGATTTGAATAGGCCAAAATGGCCCTTTTGTCCCATGTGCTTGTCCTTTCCGCCCTCGATGTCTGTTGATCCGTAGATGCCGCTGCCCATGATCTCCTCTGCCTCGGCACGCTGCACGTCCTGGTACTTGAGCCCGGACTGCTCCTCCTGCTTCTTGATCGCGGTGGTCTTGTTGAGCCGGTCATAGCTGCGCAGATTGAAGATGAAAATGTGCTTCGTGGGGTCGACACCCTCCTTGCGCACCTGCTCAAAGATGGAGTGTTCGCCTCGGCAGATGGACTTGTACTGGTAGTCCATAATGGCTCTTGTGCCCGTTGCAGCAGGCAGCCGCAGGTCGCCTGCGAATCCAGGGATGGCGGGAATCATGATGATGACGCGGAACTTGCGGCCCTCCTTGCCTGCGCGCACAACTGCGTCAACGATGGCCCGGCCTATGGTGTTCACGATCGGCGCCTGCTTGTCGCCCGTCGCGGTGATGAAGAACTGGTTCTCGATGTAGACAAAATGCTCCGCCTTGCGGATGATGTCAGAGTAGGCGTTCTGGATGGAGTGGTCTGTGAGGACACCGCTGGACCAGTCGGCACTGGAACGGACGACCTGGGCGTGGACGGTGCCGCGGTTGGCAAGGTTCTTGGTCTCGAGAGGATTGAACGGGTGGACGACATAATCACCGACGGGGTGCTTGGGCCTCTGCACGCCGACCAGGTCCTCGCTCTCCTCCTGGCGCCCACGGAGCTCCAGCCAGTCGAACCGATCGTCACGCTTGTACTTGTCGCGCTTCACGAAATTCCACCGCAGGACAAAGTGCTCAGCAATGTCGTACACGCACGGCCCAATCACGCCCATGGCCACGTCGTGCCAGGGCATACGCCCGTAGTCTGCCTTGCTCAGCTCGTTCTGCTTCCAGTCGTTCACATTCTGGAAGTCCATGACGCGGTTGTTGTTGAAGTCCTGGCCCGGCCAGATCTCGTTCTGGATACCTTCGGGGTGCAGGTCAGACAGCTGGTGCTGGTGGTTGTCCCAGCGCCCGAAGCACAGGTCCAGACCACCGATGAAGGCCAGCTCGTAGTCGATGACAATGAACTTCTCATGATGGGCCCAGTAGAAAGTCATATCGGCTGCGTTCTCCAAGACGTTGTGGTCCGGGTGCCGCATGATCCTGATGTTGCCGTAGCCGGGGGATCCCTCAGGGCAGAGGGCCTGGAGGGCATGTTTTGTATGGGCAGAATTGCAGGTGATGGCAGCCTCCACCTCACGATAGACAATCACGTGAATCTTGACACCGGCCTCTGCCCGGCGCTTGAGCACCTGGTCGAGCCTCCACTCCTGGTTGTAATAGGGTGGCCTGCGCAGGAACAGTTCTGGGGACAGCCACCAGTCCTCGATGTAGATGACCTCCTTGGCCTTGTCGAGAGCCTCAGACACGGCCCAGAAGTAGTCACGGCCATCGACATACCACTTGATCAGGTTGCCGTCATGTTCTGGGAAATAGGACTCAAACCGATGAGACTCTCGGATCTTGTGGCGCTTCTCATCCGTGGCCTTCTCGTGCTCCTCATCGTGACGATGTTGGGGATTAAACTGGCAGCTGTTAGCCACACGTCATGGGGGGGAGGGGGGGGGAAGGGAAGGAGCAATGTCCTTACCAGGTTGGCAAACTTGCCGATCTGATGTCTAAACAGGCGTCTATCAGCATCATCTTCTTCTTCCAGTCCATGTCGTCGACAGAGGGGTTACGGGACGGCCAACTTTTTGTGAATCAGATTGACCTTGAGATCGTGAAGGTGGGCGCCCTCGAGCTTCTCCTTGAGCTCGTGAAAGGGATTCCTGGACTTGTCCTTGGTGCTATCACCGTCCTCGTGCGAATGAGACATGATGCGCGCGCAGTGCCGATCCGTCGTCGAGGATTTTCAAAAAACGGGGAACGGTAGGCAGATCAAGACCAGATAGGTGTTGGATGTTCAGCTTCAACTTGCTGCAGGCTGGCGCAGCTCCTGTAGCTGAGGTGGGTGGTGGGTTGCTTTGTCTTTTTGAAAGAACTATGACAGAACAGAGAATCCACGAGCCTGTGCAACCAAGATCGTATAACTTGAGAAGGAAGGATGAAGATTTCAGGGAAGGTACATAGCGATACCGGCTCTAGGATGGGAAGGACCATCACATCAGCCGGTCAGATTGAAAGTACCAACCCCTCTCCCCCTTCTTCCCCCTCCCCCGTACCAGACTCGACAAAGTGGGATGGAGCCTATGCTTCTTGGCTTTTTTTTCTTCTTTTCTTTGGGCTGGCAGCGCCCATCGTGAGTGTAACGTCCTACTACTACAGTAGCTGTCTAACCCTTACAGTATGTTTCTGCTGCTGTGTCCCCCTGTACAACGGACCGAGGCGCCAAGATATGACGTCAAGCATGGCCTAATGAGCCCCCCTGGCTGAGCTCTAGCAAGGACCGAAGGCGCTGAACAATCACTAAAAATCAAGTACTAGGCACTCTAGGGTAGTAGTATCGTACCATATATAGTACTATGTGAGACTGCAGCGAACCAACCTCGAGAGAAAAGCCGCTCCAGACAGGAAGTGTTCTTACGAAACCCCCCATGTGCTACCACCCACTATAGAGAAAACGCGCTTGGCGCTCGTCATATTGAAAAATGTATTAAATCTTCCATGGTCATAGATTTCCTTGGACAACCAAATGGAGAAGCGAAGAGGGAACTCAGCACACAACGGTTGCTACGTTCGCCCAGTGGTGAAGCAGTGTACTATAGCATACTATGGTATAGCATACCTACACCGTCTGTGTTCACTAACAGAATATGGTGCACACATGGCCACTTTATGTTAGAACAGCTCGACCCCTCATCAACATTACGGTGAGGCCTGGGTCGTGGAGACAACCCCACATCTGATCTGCTGGTGCAGGCCAAACGATGGAGGGGCAGTCGGCAGCAGGACGCAGGGGCGGGCAGGGGGGGGGGTGGTTCCCTAGGCCAAGGGAAGGAAAGGGGTCCAGAGCTTCGCAGGCATGCAACGCGCAGTGAGCTGTCAATTGCCATTCATGCCTGTCCCATGCCGGATCGCGCGACGTGTGCTGTTTATCGAACCAACCCTCGCTGTCTCTTCTCTCCTCTTTCTTGACCGCCTCGTCCTTCGTCTCGGTTGCTCTTCCTTCAACTCCAGTTCCAGCTCCAGTTCCAGCTCCAGCTTGTCTCCTCTGCTCTTCTCTTTCACAGACAACCACTTGATCTTTGTGCTTTGACCGTCTTCCCAATCGCCGCCCTCCCAAGTCGATTACCATGGCCGATACCTCCGTCCCGTACTTTGAGAACCCAGCGTTCAAGAAGTCCTTCGCCGATGTGCCAATTGACGCCAACAATAACATCTCCACCAAGGAGTTCATCGAGGCCACTGAGTCACTGGTCGTTATCTTTGGTATGCTCGACCTTTTGATCTCCTCGAGTCCAGTTGGGAAAATGGAGAGAAAGAGAGAGAGAGAGAGAGAGAGAGAGAGGCTGAACCCAACCTGCTACAGACTACCTGAAGGCCTCAGCCTTTGCCCCCGTCAAGAGCGACATCAGCGGCAATGCTACGGTATGTGGAAACCCCTCCCCAACAGCCCCGAGATAAACAGAGTCAAGAGTCAACAGGCTAACCGATTGGTCTATCTTCACGCCCGCCACCAATAGAAAATCGACACCCGCTTCAAGGAGGCTCCCGCCGAGTCTGCCACCCTGCAGGACCTTGTCAAGAACGAGCTCAAGAGCAAGAAGCACACTGCCACCGAGGGCCTTCTCTGGCTGACACGGTATGCTCCTCCTGCTCCTCCTCCTCTCTGACATCCCAAACACCCCCTCGCGGCGAATACTTGGTCCTGACGTATCATTTTTCCCGACACAGTGGCCTCGACTTCATGTACCAGGCCCTGAGCGCCAACAACAAGAACCCCAGCGAGGAGCTCTCCGTCTCCTTCACCAACGCCTACGGCGAGACCCTGAAGCCCCACCACGGCTTCATCGTCAAGAAGGTCTTCTCCGCCGCCATGGGCTTCTGCCCCAAGCGTGATGATTTCTACAAGGAGGTCGGCAAGGACACACCACCCGAGAAGTTCCAGGGCCAGCTGGACCCCTGGCTGGCGGGCCTGGAGAAGATTGTCGGCATCCTCAAGCCCTTCATGGACAGCAAGGACGCCAAGTGGTAAAAGGATTATGGGTTGAGGTTAGAAGATGAAAGAGAGGAGGGAGATCTGCTCCTCGAGGCAAAACACATGGCCCAAGATATTGTACAATGTAGGGGGCATGCATCAGCGCCTGAGGGCTCTTTGCAATGTGTCTAGCCGGTGTTCTCCCCGCTCGGTGACTGCAGGGCAGCATTCAATGAGGATGTATGTGCATGAGCGCTAGGCATTTGTTCAAGAATTATGGCGTACAAAATGTCAAGAGCGTTTTGAAAGACAAGAAAGAGAGAGAGAAAGGAAAGAAAAAAAAATACAAGACTCCTCTACCTGGGCTCCTGCGGTCTTCTGGTCTGATCATCCGTCGTACTCCTTCTTAGCTACCCGACCACACAGTTCCTTTAGAGTCTCACCGGCCCATTCGAAGTCATCCATGTCGAGGTAGACCTGCGCACTCAGACGAGCCCAGAAGCGACCGGCGTGGAAGTAGATCGGGATGAAGGTCTTGTACTCATCGACAAGAACCTTGGTCATCCATGCCCAGATCCTCTTGGCGTCCTTGTGCGGGATCACCGTCTCGCCGCCCTCTCGGGCCGACGCAGCCGTGGTCTTGTCCTCCTTGCTCAGGGCGTTGCCAGAGGGGGCAGCCTCCTCCACATCAGCCTCCTTCTCCCGGGAGCCCTCCTCTGCCGCAGCAGCCGTGGCGGACCCTGCCTGGCCCTCAGGCTCAGGCTCCACGAGCACAGGCAGAGCCACGTTCACCATGGCACACTTGGTCAGGGTCCCCTCCTCATTCCTCATCACCCGCGTCCCTAGACGACTCGCCACCTGCTCCCCTCCCTCCGAGGCCAGCTTCCACAGGTACGCCCTGATCCTCTCCTCGCCGCCCAGCCACTTCTCCCTCCACTCAATCGCGTCCTTGACACACAGATACGGCGAGCTGTCCACCGTGCCCACAAACTCAAACATGGACACAAACGCGCTCTTGGTGCTGGGCGGCAGAGGATTCAGCCGCGCGCCCGCCGCCGCCGGATCCCGCGGGACATAGCCGTGCGAGGTCGGCAGGGTGGACCGGATGAGGTGCTGGTTCCTCTGGGCCACGTAGAAGACGGCACAGCCGCGCGGGACAAACAGCCACTTGTGGCAGTTGCTGACCAGAAAGTCCGGGTCGAGGGCGGCCAGGTCGAGCGGGACCATGCCGACGCCCTGCGCGGCGTCGACGAGGCTGAGGATGCCCTCCTCGCGGCAGAGGGACACCACGGGCGCATAAGGAAAACACACGCCCGGCAGCGAGGAGACGGTGTCGAAGACGGCCACGCGGGGACGGCGGCCTGCGGCGCGGGAGGCCTCGATGGCGGCGCGGAAGCGGGCGACGACCTCGGCGTCTGAGACGGGGTAGGTCAGCTCGACGGGGCGGCCGTGGACGAGGCCCCTGGTGGAGTCGGAGACGTAGTCGACCGTCTTGCCGCAGCCGCCGTAGATGGTGCTGAAGTAGAGGACCTCGTCCCGCCCGTCGTCGGTCCAGAACTCGGCCAGGGCACGCAGGACGGTGTTGACCCCGACGGTGGCGTTGGGGACGAAGACCACCTCGTCGGCCGAAGGGGCGTTGAGGAGCCTGGCGATGGCCCTGCGGTTCTCGTCGAGGAGGTCAGGGTAGGTGTAGCGGATAAAAGGGTCTGGCGTGCGCTCGTAGAGGGTCAAGTAGTGCTGGCGGCGCTGTTGGATGGCGAGGGGATGCGTGCCGAAGGAACCTTCAGAAGGGGCGGGTTTGTCAGCGGGGAGAGCAGAACAAGACCAATGGCTGTAAGAGACGAGGGGAGAGAGAGAGAGAGAGAGAGAGAGAGAGAGAGAGAGAGAGAGAGAGAGAGAAAGAGAGGGAGGGAGGAGAAATGATGTTTTATGGATGAATGGATTAATTTACCGTGGTTGAGGTTGTGGTAGTCATCGTCCAGGAGGAATAACTTCCGCAGACTCTTGCCAAAGGCCAAGGGCAGCTTCTCGTCTGGTTGCTGACGCTCATCGCCGACGACTGTGGACTGCGTGCTTTCGTCGTGTTTGAGCGACCTGGCACTCGGACGTGATAATAGTTTACCATGACACGACCCCATCTTGTCGGCTTCCACGTGGTCGATCGATACAGTAGCACAGGATCGTTTCACCGTCCAATTGGCTCGATGACTTTCTTTCAAATGCAATTGATTTTTTTGGAAACAAGATGCAAGACTGAAAGCTCAAGTCCTCGTCTGGCCCATTTGCATTGCGGGATAATAAGTATGAAGAATAAAAAATATAAAGAAACCAAAACCCGAGCCCCCGTTGAAATGAGTCTTCACAATCGCCGATGTCGTCGCAAACGGCTCGGGAGAGGGAGAGTCACAATTTACACCTACTACAGCGTATCCCGGCGGCGAGGAGGGGAAGAGGGGCCGCTGCTCCACCGTTTGTCGAGATAAGTAAACAATTTCTGCTCTGGAACACAACCTCGAAGGGCACGGTGCACTGTAGTGCGCATTTGCGAGTAGATAATTATGGGTGAGGTGAGTCAAGCTTGAGGAGATTGCCAAGGGATATTAATCTTTATTGAGAAATCGTCTGTTTTTCTTCTTCTTTCTTGCCGGATCGTGAGTCTTAAGACACCGCCGTGCTAATCACCTCCTCGCCTAATAATTCATTGATAAGACATATGAATTGCTAGCTACAGCACTCGAAGAATTATTAGCCACTGCGTTCATTTCCTTTTGGCGGCGCCACACAATTGCCAAGAATGATTCTGAGGTAATAGCTCTCTGATGATATCTTGTTTCTCGTCTTTGTTATCCATGGTCAATTTATACAATCCAGACGTAATTGCATCGTAATCGTGTCTTTGACAAAAAAATGAAGATACCAATCCGTACCACGTGAGTCATCAGTTTCTTTTTCGTTGGATGTATGGCCACGGAAACAGCCCTTCACCTTCCGAGGACCTCAAGAACCTCAGAGAGACACGATCAAATCATTTGTGAGAGATCAAGACGGTGTGGTTGTGGATGGACGCTGCATGATTTACTTACTTACGTGGGAAGGACAGACTTTCAAACTGCCACGTCGAAAGCCAGCACAGCACGTTTGTCAAACTATCGACCAAGTATTAGATCACAGCTTCTCTTCTCCCCCGGGTCGCCACAAGATGCTGTGTAATATCATCGGGCTTCTCACGTAGGACAGACTCCTATTCTCAACTAATAGTCTGGCTTTCCATATGCAATCGATCACCGATACGAGTTCATGCAGCGTCGATCACCCATTGGAGCCACTTCCTCGGCCTAATGAAAACACACAAACCGTTCTCGTGTCAATGATTTGCCTCGACCCTGCTGTCCTCTCCTCCAACCAATATTGGCTAAAATCTCCAAGTGGCTGTGCGGGCCGCCATCGCACTGGTCCACTTCCCACGAGTTGAGTGAACAGCCGGGCCGCAGCCTGGAAGCCAAGAAACAGAAAAAGAAAGAAAAACACCTTGGTGCGGTCGCTCAACATCCTCGCCTAGTCCAAATGGGGCCATCAGTACCGACCCAACTTACCACCGCAGCTGCTGGGACGGCGAGCGTGACCAGAAGTTTGGCGAGGCAGATGAAAAAAAGAGATTAATCCCGATCTGACACTGGGGGACGATCCATTTGAGAGTGTATGTGCGCCAGGATGCCCAGGTGAAAACCAGGATTCGTCTTCCGGGTGAATCACTCAATATTTCCATTCATGCAGCTCACATAGAGTGAAGTAGATTATCTTGGCTGTGGGTGGGTGGCGTCCTGTGAATTATGACGCTGCTCAATCTATGTAATATAAGGGAATGATGATGCCTACTTGTGCTGCTGTCTCTGAGGCGTACTTCTTAAATACTTACTTTGGTTAACACCACTGGCTACTATATGCAGTGATCATTAGGATATACGACCACCACTTTGCTCACTATGCACCTCCTTGGACACACCTTGGCCTTGGGGTCTCTGTCACTCTTGACCATTCCTATCACCGCCCAAACATTTGACTGGTCGGCCGCATACACCAAAGCCAATGCGTCCCTCGCCGCCCTGTCCCTCCAGGACAAGATCAACATAGTGACGGGCATAGGCTGGAACGACGGCCCTTGCGTAGGAAACACGGCCGCCATCTCCTCCATCGGCTACCCAGAGCTCTGTCTCCAGGACTCGCCGCTTGGTGTTCGATATGCAACGAGTACCACCGCCTTCACCCCTGGGATCCAGGCAGCCGCCACATGGGACGTCGACCTGCTCCTCCAGAGGGGCCAATACCTAGGCGCCGAGGCAAAAGGCTGCGGCGTGCACGTCCTCCTGGGGCCCGTGGCCGGCCCGCTGGGCAAGAATGCACAGGGAGGACGGATCTGGGAAGGGTTCGGACCAGACCCCTACCTGACGGGCATCGCCATGGAGTACACCATCACGGGGATGCAGGGAAGCGGCGTGCAGGCAACAGCAAAGCACTACATCCTCAACGAGCAGGAAAAGAACCGCGAGACCCTGTCGAGCAACCTGGGCGACCGGGCCATGCACGAGTTGTACCTGTGGCCCTTTGCGGACGCGGTGCACGCCGGCGTCGCCAGCGTCATGTGCTCCTACAACAAGATCAACGAGACGTGGGCCTGTGAGAACGACGGCACCCTGAACGCGCTGCTCAAGGACGAGCTGGGGTTTCTGGGCTACGTGATGAGCGACTGGGACGCCCAGCACACGACTGTCGCCTCGGCCGTGAATGGTCTGGACATGACCATGCCCGGGAGCGACTACAGCGGCGGCACGATCCTCTGGGGGCCACAGCTCCTCAGCGCCGTGCAGAGCGGCCAGGTCCCTGAGAGCCGTGTGGATGACATGGTCACCAGGATTCTGGCCGCCTGGTATCTCGTCGGTCAGGACGCGGGGACGTATCCTTCTATCAACCTGCAGGCCAGCGTGCAGTCGACCCATGCCGACAACGTTCGCGCCATCGCCAGGGACGGCATCGTCCTGCTGCAGAACGCAGACTCTGTCCTTCCTCTACAGTCGCCCAAGTCGATTGCCCTCGTCGGCTCTGCTGCCGTTGTGAATTCCGCGGGCGCCAATGCCTGCACGGATCGAGGCTGTGATACCGGAACACTAGGCATGGGCTGGGGCAGCGGAACAGCCCAGTATCCCTATATGATTGCCCCTTATGATGCCCTTAAGAACAGGACCGCCGCAGACGGGACGACTTTGACCCTCAGCAGCACCGACGATACAGGTAGTGCATCGAGCACAGCGTCTGGCGCCGACGTGGCCATTGTCGTCATCACCTCGGACTCTGGAGAGGAATACATCACGGTCGAGGGCAACGTTGGTGACAGGAACAATCTCGACCCCTGGCACAGCGGCAACCAGCTTGTCCAGGCTGTGGCGGCGGCCAACAATAACACCATCGTCGTGGTCCAGAGTGTCGGCCCTGTCATCCTGGAGACCATCCTGGCCCTGCCTGGTGTGAAAGCTGTGGTCTGGGCAGGGCTGGGCTCCCAGGAGAGCGGCAACGCCCTGGTGGACATTCTGTACGGCGACACGACCCCGTCCGGGAAGCTTCCCTTTACCATCGCCAAGGCTACCTCTGATTATCCCTCGAGCATCGTGACTGGTGAGGATGATGACTTTTCGGAGGGACTGTACATCGACTACCGGCATTTTGATGAGAGTAACATCAGCCCACGATATGAATTCGGCTTTGGACTGTGTAAGTCTTTCTCATTTTCTTTCTTAAATCGCTATTGGTTGACAAACAAACTGCTAACAAGTAAAATAAAACTTACTCAAATAAAGCATACACGAGCTTCACCTACGCAGACATTTCTGTAAACTCCACCGCCGCCTCGGGTCCTGCGACAGGCGCCACAGCCCCAGGCGGCCGAACAGACCTCTTCGGAACCGTCGCCACGGTCACAGCAACCATCACCAACAACGGCTCCGTCGCCGGTGCCGAGGCCGCGCAGCTGTACATCAGCCTGCCCGCCAGTGCCCCAGCCTCGCCCCCCAAGCAGCTCCGCGGGTTCGACAAGCTCTCGCTCGCTGCCGGGGCCCAGGGCACGGCTACCTTCAACCTGCGCAGGAAGGACCTGAGCTACTGGGATGTCGCTAGTCAGAACTGGATTGTCCCGAGTGGGAATTTTGTTGTCAGTGTTGGGGCATCGAGTAGGGATTTGAGGTTGAACGCGACGCTTGCGGTTTCGTGATGGGGGGTTTTTTTTTGGGGGGGGGGGGGGGTTTGGAGAGGAAAATAAAATGTTCAGAGTGCCAGCTCATGTATGAGCAGAAGCTGTAGCCAGAAAATGGATCATGATCATCCTGGAATAATATCATGGCTTTTCCATTTGAACTCTTCGTCTTGAATTTCGCTTTACATGCTATGAAGATGGTTGCAGTTCCGCCATGAAATATGTAATTTGTATGAACGAAGCTTAAACATGCACAGCATCTTGCTCTGTACATCTAAGTTTAAGGGGTGAAGCTGATTAAATTGCATCGGAATCCGATAAATACATCATACTCAGGCATAGAGAATTTCCTCTTTCTTTTCTTTATCTTTTTTCCTCTAATAATAAAAAACCCTGTCTCGAATGCAAGATCATAAATCTTCCCCTACTGTGGCTTGACTGAGACAAGAACAGTTGATATAACTAGCTTGTCATACTACTTTATAACCACTGGTCATTTCCCTTGATCCCGTCTGTACTACTAAAGTTCCAACACAGGCTGATCGTGAACCAGAAGATGATCGCTAGCAGAGTGAACAAAGAGATAGTTCGACTGCCGACCATACACCCACTCCCAGGATTGCGTCTCCTCGCTCCAATATACATCTTCCTCCTGCGGGAATTTGATGGTCATGTTCTTCTCTGGCACGTAATGCTCAGCATACAGCTCGATGCTATAGTACGTATTCTTGAGCAGGGGCAAATCCCCCAGGAAAGGAACCTCGTCTTGGAGATTCGTCATTCCTGCAAAAGAGAATTAATTTAATCACAGATTTCTGGATGGAGGGGGTCCGGAGGTCTGGACTCACCAATCAGTGTCCCCGCACTGTGACCAAACTCGCCTGTTGCATGGCAGTAGATCTTACCCTCGATGCCCTCTTCTTCCATCTGGGCACGGATGTTTCGGAGGATGTCGTTGCCGCTCAGACCGATCTTCATATGCTCGCGGGTCATGTCCTGCAACCTGTTGGCCTTCCTCAACCCCTCCAGCATGCTCACAGGTATATCAGCCTCGGTATCTCCGGGTGGCAACACGTATCCGAGGTGCTGGGTATCCGTGTTCAGCCCCAGAGCCGTAACACCAAAGTCACAGTGGATGATATCACCGAAACGAATCAAGTGCGCCGGGGCCCCAGGCTCCCCCCTCTCCTCCTCCTCCTTTGATGACGAAGAACACATGCTGCAATCGTTCTCTGTCATGATGGACACGCTCGGCTGGAACCATGTAGTGTAGTTGAGCGCCTGGATCTTCTCCCTCATCCACCACTCGACATCCTGCGCAGTAGTCACCCCGGGCCGGATGACCCTGCTGCTGAAAGCCTCCTCGATGATCGCCCAGGCCGTCTCCATCATCCTGCGGTACCAGTCCAGACGCCCGTCGACCATGGTGGCGACCAGCTCGACGGCAATCATGGGCTCCAGGACGAACCTGTCGCCCCACTGCTCACCAAGAGCAGCGCTGATGGCGTCCCTCTCGCCGGCGTGCAGACCGCCGGAGAAGGCGATCTCGGAGTGCGTGTTCAGCGCGATGCTGCGGGGCTGCTGCTCCTCGAGGATGGATCGAAGCTCGGACCACACGAGGGGCGTGTTGTCAATCCACGAGTATGCCGAGGGCTTGCCTCCGGTGGCGTTGGCCAGGAAGAGCTGCGTGGTGCGGCGACGGGCTGAGAACTGTGTGAAGGCTTTGAGAGCCCAGAAGACAGTGTCCTCGCCATACTCACGCTGGCTTATCTGTGGGTGAATTTTGGTATTAGCTCCATCACAAGAAGGGTTAAATAAAAGGAAGAAGAGAGAAGAAAGAAACAATAGCAACTGCGCAGATTACGGCAGCAGCTGGAGAGTTCTAAAGCACTGGGAGGGAACGAGGGGTAACGAACAAGCCATGCGTCGACGTTATACTTGCTCAGAATGTCCGGAATAAGGAGTTTTCGCTCCTCTGTCCAGGAATTGACGATTTGGTTTTGCTCTCGTAAGGGAGGCAATGTCTGAGACTGAGGGCTCTTGGAGACATCTGCCGAGGCACAGCATCTCGAGATAAGGAGGGCTAAACAACCCAGGACAAAGACCGGCAACTCCTGATACTTCATTTCTCTCTTTCTCTCTCTCTTTAGGCTCCAAAAACTATTTTCGAGATCCCGAAGGGACTGCAACCTGCGCGAGTGCTACACAATGTCTTGAAGGGGTGAGAGGCACGCAGCGTAGTCGATCATTGCTTATGCGGTCAGAGAAAAGAAGACGTTGAGATTGGGTTGTCGGATCGGCAATGTCTCCGCTTTTTTCCACCTGCGGCCCCGCTGGCTTTGAGTTGCCTATTTTGGCTGCGAGATACTTACAGGGGTTGGATGAATGGCAAAGGCAATGAAAGGAAGTATAAGAGGAGTTGACTGTGAATCTCATCTTTGCATTCCTCAGAAATATGGATGGCCGTCGCCACCATCATCATTAGACGTACGAGGTGAGCTTGACTAACTGGCGGCGCTCATACAACACTGATAATTGTGCAAAATGGGGAATGGCTATCGAGTACAACAGCCTCGATGTCTTGCAGCAAGGTTCTGGGCTACAGATGATGATGCGAAGTGCATTGCTCGTATTTATATGAGCAGTTGATGACAGGCAGGTAATGAAAATGCTAGATGCAGACATGAATTGTTCCGTCACTTCTCTTCTCTCTCTCTCTCTCTTTCTTAAAGAAACATATAAAAAGAAGTTCGAGTCGATTTTCGAACCTTGCTACGGAACCGGTCCTTCACTCGTCGGGGCAAAGAGACAACAACGTTAGGGATCTATTCTGAGCACGATCGTAGGTCCTGCATGAATGATACACAGGGCTACAATGGAGTAACGCAATATAACTACCGTAATCATCATAAATCAGCACCCGTTCACCGTCTACGTTGTAGATACTCTTGTCGACTACTGCCCATGTCCCGTCTGCAGCTGTTCGCAGAGAGGACATCTGTAATGTAGCGTTTAGGCCCATCACACTTTCTTTTGGGCGTTCAGGATGCATCTCGTCGATTGATGATAGTGGGAAGCATGCTCTGAAGCACTGCAGGTGTGGCCAGACCGTAAGCAGTATACAATGCTTAGTCCTTATTCCGAGACATAGAAGGTGCCTTGCCATTAGCACAACTCTGACTATTGGCCATTGATTCGAAATAACGGGCAATTACCACGTATAGTTGTTTGCTATGGCTTGAGGACACAATCTGAAAGTAGGCCCTTGGTGATAGTCAGCAAAAATTTATGACAGTTTAATAGAGTGAATGTTTGATCTCTAGTGCCCTTGTTGCATGTGATGACTTTTTTTTGCCGCATGAGATCAAGTCTCAGTCCTAGACAACATAAATATGGCCATCTTGTCTCGAAAGACCGTTCTCTAGAAAGAAATATAAAAGGAAAGGACAAGCCAATTCATCATTATTATCAAAGGGAGTCACACGCAATAGTATGAAAAGCGGGCATGATGAAATTAGAATCATGGTACATTTCAATGGGTGAATCATACCGGACGTACAAGAAACGTAATGAAATGAGAATCTTTTTGGGAAGAAATCGAGACGACAGGTTGGGACTGCCCGGAAAACAAGATGTAGCTGTGTTACAGCAATGAATAGTTGACTTTGCCGAGCAGCTTCCTGTCATGGCCATGTTCGAGACCGGGCCGTATTTATTTTCTTTTTTTCTTCTTTTCCTTATTAAAAAAAAAGAAAGAAAAAAAGCTCCTATCTGCAGCTTTACTAGTAAACCCGAGGCGAAGTTGTACATATGGCTGCAGGGTCTCTTAATAAAAGATATTGATGCCATAATAGTCACTAATGGCACACAATAATACCACCGCCCACATTCATCTAGCAGAGAAACCCGGGCATCCACGTTTGGATAATTCTCTTCGCTTAACGGGAATACAATTCACATTCCGCGATCGGCGCCTTATCGAGTACCCCGCCACACCAGCGAGGCGCCTGAAATCACTTCATGATAATAAGAGAGGTAATTACCGTGTGCATCTGAAAGGCATCCACACCCGGACCACGGCATCACCACAAGCCTCAACGTCTCCGTATTTAGCGTCGGCTATAATCGATTTCAGCATAGTAGAGATCCGGTGGAAGCAGTGATTTACGCAGCTGTCCTTTTCTCGCGAATGCCTCTAGTATGTTCCGTATGGAGAGACTGGAAAAGTTCAGAGAGAATGACGTGTACCTCGGGAAAGTTTCGGCGCAGTGCGGGTGGGTCTTAACGATGCCACTGCAAAGAAGAGAAGAAGAAGAGGAGGAGGAGAAAAAAGCAAAGAATAGGCGCTCATTATCTGATCGGGTGGACCCAAGCTAGATGATTCCAAGTAGTGGATTCGTTCACCCGGTGCTTCGCACTTTTTGGTGGACCCTTGGGTGGATATTCAGGCAGAGGACGAGTTTTGGGAAGGAGGACGGAATCGCCTATCGGACCAGTCAGCCTTCCCTATGAAGTGGCTCCCGGGATGTGGGAGACTCCCTAGGCTGGATGTAATTGATGCTAATTTATATAAACGGTTTGTTTTCCTACTACTTGTGAGGGTGGCTCTGGCGCTAGCTGGTTTGTACACACTCCTTAATAATGTTTCGAAACGGATACCATAGTACGCGGCTCAACGTTTAAACAGTGAGTATGTCAAGCGAAATACAAGCAAGATCCATGTAATTGTATCTGCAGAAGTCCCAGATACCGACATGTTCGGATTAGATCCGTCTGGATCCATCCACTACAGATCCCGTCCAGGACCACGCACTCGTACCTCACTCAACTCAATGAATCTCCCCGGGCACGGAGGCGCTGCCTTTCTGAGCTCCTTTAGACAAAGGAGGGTGGGGACAGATGTTTTCGATACCAATCTTGGATCGATGCAGCCCCGACAGCGTGGGAAAGGACAAGATTTTTCTCTACCGTAGTAATACATAATGCTACGTAGTAGCGAAAACCTGGAGGTAAAGTCAGAACCCCACCGAATATATAGTGCACTATGGTAGTCACAGAGAGATATTATGTAATTAGGGCACTGTACATATTATATGAATATCATGCCTACATGCATAGAATCCCGAATCCTCTATCTATTCCCGCATGGTCTCATTCTTACTCCGGTCCGTGAAGAAGGAACCCTAGACAGCCTACAGGATGCAGCCGCCACCTCTTGTCTCTGTAAAAGCTCGGAAGTGAAGGTATGTTTGCGTGGGTGCTTGTCCGGGTATGCCGGATACGGGCCTTCAGAGCCCCTGGCGCGCGTGGCTTCGTGAGCATTGATGACTTCGCCGCTCCGAAGCATATCCACTGCGCGGAGCTGCTTGACTATGTGTGGGTCCTTGAGAAGGAGTGTGTGAGACTCGGTGACCTTCCTACCATGACCTTGTCGTCGTGAAGCGAGAGAAATAAAAGAAGAAAAAAAGTGAGAATAGTCTTACAGTCGCCCGGGAGGAATGGTCTTTTTCTTTAGTGGCCACGCACTTGCCCAATATTACTTGGTCCAAGTGGGTGGAGCTTTGTTCTTTTTTATTTCCCTCTGGATTTATTTTTATTTTTTATTTTTTTAAACCCCATCATATCGGGGCATCTGGCTAACACCAGGGCCCGAGGAGTGCTCCGAAGTGGCCCGCAAGTAGCTGAGCCTAGGCCTTTTGCATCGTGGATCACACTTTGATCGGATGCATGAGACATTTTGTCACAATGTCAACGTCGTCGGGTACTGGGCAGGAGATGAGCAGTGCCATCTTGGCCCCAACAGGAAAAGGGAAGAGTGTTATGTATATAAGATGGTCCCTCCTCCTGCCAAGACGGCTTCTCGGTAAGTACTAAATGTAATAGCCTCACAACCATCAAGCAGAGGAAGTGGAGTTCCTCTCATTCATTGTCTCAAGCACTTGTGCCGCCACTTCGTTCGTTATTACATAATCCAAGACTTAATCAGTATTTTGACTACGATGCATTCTTTTATCACCAACCTCCTGCTTGCCGCAGGCCCTGTCCAGGCAGTCTCCGTCCCAAGACCTGCCCAGACAACCCGGCAGCTTTCTGCCCAGACCAACTCTACCGAGACGACATTCTACTTCAACGGCACCTGCACGGCAGACAACATCCGCGTCCGCAAGGAATGGCGTAACCTGACTCCATCTGAGAAGAAGGCCTTCCTCACTGCTGAGAAGTGCCTCTTCAACCTACCGGCCCAGACGACCCTCGACGGCGTCACCAACCGCTGGAGTGACCTGCAGGCCCTGCACCGCTCCTTTCAGAATACGACCTTGTATGGTGTCTATGTTGAGGATATCATTCACAATGTTGTAAGTTCGGAGGCTGCTTTCTTCCACTGCAACCCCAGGCTCACGACAAGAGTTTCCTCGGTTACCCAGCATACCAATTCATAATTTAATATATTACAGGGACAATTCCTTCCCTGGCATCGGTACTACATGCACGCGCACGAGACCCTCCTGCGCACTGAGTGCAACTACACGGGCCCCATGAGCTGGTGGGACGAGGAGGCCGACGCCAACGCAGGGGATTTGTTCCGCTCCGAGATGTGGTCTGCCGAGTCCTTTGGCGGCAACGGCACCGGTCCGGATGGCTGTCTGATCGACGGCGCCTTTGCCAACACCACCATGTACATCGGACCCGAGATGACGGACAGCGAATACTGTCTGGACCGCGGCTGGACGTCCGAGTACATCCAGTACATGGGCACGGAGAAGCTGGATACCTGCAGGGTCCACAATGACTACTACTCCTTCTTCAACTGCATGGTGGATTTCAACACGAGCCCACACGTTGCTGGGCATAACGCCAGTGGAGGCATTGTGAGTTCTCTTCCTCTCTCTCTCTCTTTATTATAATAAGAAGGTAGATCGGAGGTTGAAATAAGATACACAAATAACTGACCAGAATATTCTAGATGTCGGACATCTACGCCTCTGCTGGTGACCCAATGTTCTTCATGCACCACAACTACCTCGACCGCGTGTGGTGGAAGTGGCAGACGGCCAACGCATCCTCGCGCCTGTTCGACATGTCTGGAAATGCCTGGAACTACACCTACTTTGAGGAGAACGACATCACCCTGCCGGCTTCTGTGAACCTGAACACCACTCTCGACTATGTCCTCAGCACCTACGATATCCTGCCTGACGTCAAGATTGAGGAGGTCATGAACATCCAGGGAGGTTACCTTTGCTATGAGTATGACTACTAAATGGTTCAGGACTATTTCTTCTTCTTCTTTTCTGCTCACCTTGGTTTCTTCCGAGATGTGAATAAAGTATATAAATAGACATAGAAATAGACATAGAAGCAGCTCTCCACGTTACTTTCTGGTTAGCAAGAATAAGATACCCCGAAGACTGATTGAATACTGAAGGACTGGAGAGTCGCCATGAGACAAGTAAATGCGAGAATGATGAAATTACAAGAAGTTTCCTCGAACGACCAAAAAGGAGTAAGATGAGATAAAAGTACTTAGAGTAAAGTGAGTACGAAAGGGATTTGATGAGTGAGAGGAAGGAGCTTTACTGGCCTCACTGAAGCCCATAATTAAGTAATCAGCGAGTGAGCAGTAACAGGGGGCTATGTGCCAGTTCAGGGATGACCCCAGACGCTAGAACCAACTGAGAATATAAGGGGAAACTGCCTCCGAGAACAAGCTGTGGATCTAGTCCAAACCTCTCCTTCCTTAAATCCGACAACATTTTCCTTCATGCATTTTGGGCCCAGAAGAAAGAAGGAAAAACAAAGAGAAACATCTACACTCATCGCAATGAGGATCTCTTTCAGGAGGGCTTAACGCGAATTCAGCCGGCGGAAACGACGTCTAGTTCTCTTGTCTTCTGACCTGCGAATAATGGGTGTTTTTTTCTTGACTGACGCGTCGTCGTGCATCGTCGGCAGCAACGGGCTGCTACTCCGGCGGCAACACTTCTCGACCCACACGTGCTCTTTGCGTGCCTGCGAGGCGAACAGCTGCAGCGTCCTGTAGCTTGCATCTCATGGGTACGTACTTGGTCAAGGTCGTGGCATACATGCTTCCCATGGGGGTAAGCCAGGCGCGGCTAAAATAGTCACCGTGTCGGTACAGACCCTTTGAGTCCCGCGACGATGCAAGACGACGTTGGAAGGGAATGGGGAGAGGGAGGGAGGGAGGCTGGGAGGAAGGGTGGGGGTTCCCATACCGCTTCAGTTCCGCACTCAAGGGCATGAGGCGTGCAGATCAGGTGGAAACACCATGGCTGACTGCTACGTTCAAACATATCCCAACCTCTTTACCGTGGACGTCGGGTTTCTGGAACACGCCTACCGGGCCTCGATTCCCTATCAATGTCTCTTCTAAGCGCAAACGCTGACGTCGATTCGAAATAGCTCCCCAGATCTAGAGTAAGATGCGTGCAGCCTCACTCACCCCATGCATCATCCGACCCCCGGCTGCCCTGACCCTTGCAGCACGACAGCATGTGCAGGCGGCAGCCACTTCCGTCACACCTCTTCACACCCCGTTGATAGGCAGCAGGGTCTTCTTGTCTTGGCGGTTCGTCGTGGCGGCTATAGCTGCAGCTGCTGTGACGGTGCCGAACTACCAGGGGCTTCGCCTTCCTCGTGCCCATACTCGGGCCGCCGATTCTTATGATGACGACCTCGCTTGCATGAGCCTTCCCAGCTGTCGGGTGAGCGGTCCCAGTGTGGCATCGTTCAGGATGGGTCCTAGCAACTAGGTTCAGGCTGATAGGCATTCTCGAGGGGGTCTCGAGTGTGAGGCTTAGGCTTTATCGAGTTGACCATCACCATCTCCAACTCCATGTTGACCTGCCAACGCCTAACGAACCTGCGGCGGATGTCTCCGGCAGAGGACCCGGGTCGGCTCATCAACGAGAACTGAGATGCAGCGTCATTGCGTCGTTGGGCTTGGGCAGGTCTCGACCCAAAAGAGCACTCCGCCGTGACGTTCCTCAGGCGCCATGTTCAGCTAGTAGATATGCTTATCGGGATCTCAAGTCTGCATTGTGGCTGGCAGGCTGCCATCGTTCGGGTTACGACCTCGTTGTCTAACAATGGAGAGGCCCTTTCCAGGCGGTTTGCTGTCCGCTTGCTTTGTCCGGATCTCGGAAGCTCTCTAGGCGCCAGTCTCGCGTGTCTGACCAAAAAGCTCTTGGTTCCCAGTATAACACAGCCAAAACGCCATCCCCCTCCAGAAGAGGCCCATATCTGGCTCATGTCAGAATTTAATTTGACAGATTGTTTTGATGTTTGCATCAGGGTTCTGGGGTGAAAGGACCTGTTCAGAGTGTTCCAGCGAGCGCCACCGCCCAGAGAAGTTGTGTCCAAGATGCATCTAGCTGACGACGGCGATCAGTGCCAAGCTCTCGTTGAGCTTAACCGATCATGGCTACTGTTCCAGCAAAAGGCGAGCCCTCGCATAATACTGCACGACGGCGTCATGGTAGCTAACAGTGTCCAAGCGTGTTCGACCCAGAGCCTCTACAGCTAGCGGCTTCGGACCATACTTGGTGATCGGGAGAAGGTGCGGGCACCGTTGGCCTTATCGCGAGGAGCTTCTGGCCCATTTGTCGCACCGACTGCGCGAGCCCTCTCGGCGCAGATGACCTGGTAGCACTCGAGGAGCAGGCAGCGACAAAAGTCAGCTGGGTGTGTATTATATATATGCTCAACTACAGAGGCTCAAATTTCTCCCTCCCTGCGCAGATCATGCCCCATATGTTTCACGTTTTGCAGTCTGCGTCGAAACATGGAGGTCTTGAGGTGTTTCTGGATCGAGACTCGCATCTTGGTACACCACGTGGATTAAATGAATGATCGCCGTTGATACATGCAGCCAGCGCTCGCCTCTGGGGTCTTGACATCTTGGCGCCCGAGAGCGCAATCTATATAAATGAAGTAGACCTGGCACTCAGGCACTTCAGGGGCCCCAAGAGCCCGATTTCCACTACACAACCCAGCCTGTTAATATAAGCTGCATCAGACGGGACCAGCCGAGACGGCTGGGGTCCATAAAGAACCAGGGTTCAATGATCTGAGAATGCGGCAGGTTTGATCCTTATGAGTAACAACACAGCTTCAAAGGCGGTGATTCTCGTCAACACGCCAGATAGAAGAATAGTGAACACGATAGCATCAAAATCCGAATCTGGCAATTAATTCACGTCTGTTGTGGCGATCCATGAGGAGGGGCCACATGCCGGGTTTGCGCCACATCTCGCCTGACCTTGACTGGCCAAGCATGCGCTCATTTCCACGACCTGCAGGAGGAGAGTCCAGGCCCCCCCCCCTCCCCCAATAAACCTTGCCGCCACCCCGCAATCTACACAACACTTTTCAGTTTTTCCTGCCATCTCTCCCATACACCAGGACGAATCAACTTCCTGCCTGGACCGAGAATGGCAGCTCGGAGCGTCTCAAAGGTCCATTGAAGGACCTGCGCGTCGCTTGTCTTGCTGGTCTTTCACCTTCACTTTCGGGCTAAGAGTGTCTCGTGAGGCGCGACATTATGTCACGCTCGGCAAGCAGACCTCCGCATTGCTGTTTCTGGCCTTGCCTTGGGAAAACCCTCCAATCGCAAATGACGAGACGGTAAGTCAATCCCAAGACAGCGCAACTCTCTTTTCGTACCGCTAACCAGGTCAGCTCTCCCAGTGCAACCATGCTGGCCACATGATGCACGCTCCTTCTTCACGGCACCCCTCCGGTGCTGAGGCGTACAGCAGAATGATGCTTATGCGGCTCCCATCAAAGACGACGTCGTCAGCGCCATCGACTGGTCTTCCTTCCTAATATTACGCCAAGGATCGTGACTAGGCAGTTCTGGGCTCGACTCTCCCCTCCGCCCATGGACCTGAAACGTGATTCGAGATGGGCACCGCCTTGAGCACCTTGCGATGCTGGGGAAGCCAGGCATCCTCGGGATGGCCAGCCGGTGCTGCTCAGGTCTTAGGACGGCCACTTTTCACCCTTGAGGACCCACATCCAAGACGATGCTGGCCACCGACAGCCGTCAGATCCATGGACCATGGTGGTCCACGGCCGATGTTTCTCCAGTCCTCCGCCTTGGGAGCAGGGCGCTCGAGAGGGTAACCTCTCGCGATTTTACCATTTCCTCTCCTCCGTCTGCCTGAATCGAAGTCTAGTCTAGACGGGCCGCCACCCGCTTGTCCTCATAACCTTGCATGGCCTGACTCGGGCGCCTGGAGGGGGGAACGATCGTCACTGGCAGGATGTGGAAGTGCTCTACATCCCTCACGGCTCGAATGGTCCGCTTCGCTGGGCCGTGTTTCCCACGAGTAGAGAGAGAGGGAGAGGGAGAGGGAGAGGGAGAGAGGAGAGAGTCGATCTATACTCTGCTGTTGGCTCGGGAGGTTCCTCCGTCGGAACGTTTCCAGGCCATGTGGATTCTCGAGAGGGAGGCAAAGGCCTGGGCGCCACTTTCCAGTGGATGTATACATATATATATATATAAAGCGAGTACACTGTCCTCTTCTCATCAGAGATCCTGGGCTGCTGATCTATCGTCACCAACGACAACTTCTCCTGGTCTCGGCATTTTCATCCCTTTCAGTTCTTCCCTGGTCTTTGATTCACTCCCTTTTGTCTCATTCTTATCAAGAAGACAGCGGCCAAGATGTACAGCAAGCTTGCTGCCATCGGCGCCCTCGTGGCTGCGGCCAAGGCACAGGAAGCCTGTACCTTGACGACCGAGACGAAGCCCACGCTGGAGTGGTCCACCTGCACGTCTGCCGGGAGCTGCACCACCACCACCGGCTCTATTGTCATCGACGCCAACTGGCGATGGGTCCACGACGTCAACAGCTCCACCAACTGCTACACCGGCAACACCTGGGACACCTCCATCTGCGACACCGACGCGACCTGCGCTGAGGACTGCTGCCTCGACGGTGCTGACTACTCGTCGACATACGGTGTCTCCTCGAGCGGCGACGCGCTCACTCTGGACTTTGTT
The DNA here is from genome assembly GCA_014850475.1 of Cryphonectria naterciae. NCBI lineage: Eukaryota > Fungi > Ascomycota > Sordariomycetes > Diaporthales > Cryphonectriaceae > Cryphonectria > Cryphonectria naterciae. The sequence goes on from JACWST010000209.1 coordinate 47,692, forward strand.
ACGGACAATAGCAATGGCGAGAACGTCGGCTCGCGTCTGTACCTGATGGCGTCTGATACCGAGTACGAGATGTTCACCCTCCTGGGCAAGGAGTTCTCCTTTGATGTGGATGTCTCTCAGCTGCCGGTATGTCCTTTTGTTCTTCTTCCTTCCTTCTCCTCTCTCTCTATCTCTCTCCTTTTCGTAAATCGTATAAGAAGGAGGGAGAGAGTCCACTAGCCCTGGCGGCTATATATATACGTGCTGATAAGAAAATCTTAATAGTGCGGTCTGAACGGTGCTCTGTATTTCGTCTCCATGCCTGAGGATGGCGGTACTTCCGAGTACTCTGGCAACAAGGCCGGTGCTGCTTATGGAACTGGCTACTGCGACAGCCAGTGCCCTCGCGACCTGAAGTTCATTGGCGGCGAGGTTAGTTTGAAAAACCAACAATCGTTCTGTAGCAAGGAGGGCGTCCCACTGACTATCTAAATCTTCAGGCCAACGTTGAGGGTTGGGTTGCATCCACCAACAACGCCAACACCGGTCTTGGCGACCACGGATCTTGCTGCCCCGAGATGGTGAGTAATCTTCTGCTACAACTTCTGCAGAAGAGACCCCCCCCTCCCCTCCTGCCTCCTGGGCCTCCATAATTTGCTGACGACAGCTCGCTCGCCCGCCGGGATATAGGACGTCTGGGAGGCCAACTCGTACTCGACAGCCTACACTGCCCACCCTTGCGAGAGCATCACGGAGACGATCTGCGACGGAGATGCCTGCGGCGGCACCTACAGCGGCGCTGACAACCGCTACGACGGCACCTGCGACCCGGACGGCTGTGACTACAACAGCTACCGCAACGGCGACACCACCTTCTACGGCGACGGCCTGACCGTCGACACCTCGCAGGTGTTCACCGTCGTGACCCAGTTCATCGAGTCTGGCGGCTCGCTGTCCGAGATCCGCCGCTACTACGTGCAGAACGGCGTGCTGATCCCCAACTCGTACGGCACCGTGTCCGGGCTGACGGCCTACAACTCGCTCACCGAGGCGTACTGCGAGGCCGAGATCACCGCCTTTGAGAGCGAGGGCTCCTTCACCTCAAAGGGTGGCTGGTCCGGCATCAGCGAGGCCCTGGCCGCCCCCATGGTCCTCGTCCTGTCCCTGTGGGACGACTACTACGCCGACATGCTCTGGCTCGACTCCACCTACCCCGTCGACTCGACCGTTCCGGGCTCCGTCCGCGGCAGCTGCTCCACCAGCTCTGGTGTCCCCGCCAGCGTCGAGGCCGACAACCCCAGCTCCAAGGTCATCTACTCCAACATCAAATTCGGCGCCATCAACTCGACCTACACCGTCTAGAGCGGAGAGAAGTGGTCGTCGTCGTAGTAGGAGTAGTAGTCTTCCCCACACAACAAGCCAAGGAAGAAGAGGAAGGGGGAAGATTATGGTGGTCTTAAGGGCCCCCAGGCATCTTGGAAGAGAGGATTAAGCCCCTTCATGTCTGGTTCTCCTACTACTAGATAGGTTGAGTGTTGTTGTTAGGTAGACGCTTGTGTCATGAAGGGAAGAGAGTGAAAGGCAGGGGGTGTGGTATGGAAGGAAGAAGAAAAAGACGAAAAGGCACACCCACAAAAAAGAAGAAGAGGAAAGGCTCACACTTGTCCTTCCTACTCACCCCCATGTTATCATTCTCGTCCTTTTCACGGCATAAGCATGAGTCTATTCTTGTACATAACATTTTGATTTTTTATTTTTCCTCAGGTGGAGTGGTGGATTTATCTATCTATATATATATATATACTCTCGCTCTTGACGTACATATACATATACATACTTTAAAGTACATACGCATACTTGCCGCCCCGGTTTTTTTTTTTTTTTTTTTTTTTTTTTTTTTTTTTTTTTTTTTTTTTTTTTTTTTTTTATTTTTATTTTTTTTTTTTTTTTTTTTTTTTTTATGGTTTTTGTTTTTTTTTTTTTTTTTTTTTTTTTTAGTTATCCGTCTATACATTCTCGTTACCACATCAGAGGAGGCTCACTAGAAGGAACGTCGAGACCCAGCCAGTCCTAGTCATATTGTTTTCGAGCTATATATTTTCTTATAACCTACTTAAGTAGGGTAAGCGGGATATTCATAAATCAAAGTTGAATCTTGAAGCAGACAAACAAAAGGCAGTATTCATCTTCAATAATAGCATCATCACTTAGATGCTCTTTAGACTTTACTCTCTGATAGTATTAAAAAACATTCTGTTCGTTAACAGAAAACTTACTTTTGACATAATCGTTCCAAGATCAAGAATGAGCCGTCTAAAGTACTTTTGGCTCAACGAGAGGCAGGTACCCTCTGGCATAAGGTGCTAAAAAAATAATAGCCAGCCCAAGTCTCCTGATAAATCCCAGGGCCGTTTGCATAATTTCAGGTTGTGACCATAGATCGTGTCAACTCATGAACTGATTTCTTTGATACTCTTTGCACTTAGACGAATAGGCTGGAAAAGTCTACGATGGGATGATTTCCACGTGATTATATATTCAAAATTTCCAGACATCAGAGGGGCAGAGCAGCTTCGGACCCAGGTGAGGTGATGTCTGTCGGTAATCAAGTTATTGATCCACATTGCCATAATACAGTTCCGTGGCCGAATGGAAAACAGGAAGGAGAGGGAACGACCCTACATAAAATTGTTGACACTGCGCTTCCCGCCACCCTCCCCCAGCTCATGACGATAAAATTATTCCCAAAGACAAGCTATCGCATACATACTACACAGAGTTCGGCTTCTAGATCAAATTCCCGGTCCTGCGTGCCTGTGTACATTTCCAACCAACTCGACTAAGTATCTACCATCCGGTCCGAGCATCGGCACCTTGGAAATCTCCAGAGCAAGACGGTGAAGACTGCACTCATACCCAGGTGGGTGATCATGACCGACCTGGAAGTGGAGCTTGTGGAGGTGGGGACCTGCGCGAAAAACGCGGGGCTCCACGGCCGCCCACGAGGCCCGCACCATGTTTTCCTTTCCCGTGGATACCTTTCAATGAATCTGCTCCCCGCATATCACTCGGACGGAGGCGTTCATGCAGAGTGACCAAACTTGAGAATAGCCGACAGCCGATGAGTGTAAGGTACATAGTGGTACTGAATGCCAGCATTTGCTGCTAGGGCCGCATATTATTACTCTTTTGTTTGCTGTGCAAAGAAAAACTTTCCCCAAAGCTTTTATCAGTCGAGGGCAGGTTGTTGCTGTTCTTGTGACCAGAGGGGCTCCACACGGTCCAACCGTCCTCACGCCCGCTGTCCGACCCCACCCACGTTACTATCAACACACCGACGCGAGATCTTGGTTCGATTACCGCCATGTTGCCATCATCCCACTGCAAACATGGCCATCGCAGGATGGGCTGTCACTGACAGATGTTTGCACGTGCCGAGGGGAATATCGACCAAATGCTGGCTGCGCTGAATAAGTAACCATGATGATTGATTCCCCGGCGTTTTCCCGGGCCATGGCAGACAAGGAGACTTGGGGATTTAATCCCCAGTCATGGCCTGCATTCTCCGCCCTTGGCCGAGTGAGAGGAACGGGAGGTGGGGAAACTTAGCTGGGCCCTGGTTCTTTCCCCCAGGCTCTTTAGGCTCAAGTGAGGGCATCCATATTTGGTCTTGTTAGGCTAGTGATTTGTGAATGAGTCTAGAATACCACCGAGGCGTCGCCGAGTGCTTCTCATCGACCTGATCATGGAAGCTTGAAAGAGGTAAGTAAGGTGGGCTCAGCCGGCCTGGGCTAAGGCTAGGAGCCCCTCATGATGTATGTGTATATACCTGTATATGACTTTCAGATCTCGTGGTATATAAAAGTGAAAACCTGCCTCGGCTGCCAAACGGTTTTGTTGTGTTTGTCGGGGCCAGTTGTTTGAGTGTGGACCATGCGCTCTATTATGAGACTCAATTTAATTGCTCTCTTCTCTGTCGATCTGGTCCTTCTGGGGATTTAACTTTTTGTGAGTCCGCTGCCCTCTCCAGTCCACAATCTGTCTCGAATCCACCCCTTTACGACGTTGTCAACAATTGAATCCACCAATCAATGATACTGTACGATCTTTACATATGTATAGAAAATCAAAATACACCTATTTCATCTTTGCAATCTCCTCATGATTGCCGTTTTCTTCTTGAACATTTCTACACTGGGACCGCTTTTGTTGCCAAATAAACTAATCATTGGGTCCTGGTGATAGATATCGCTGCAAAACGTTACATAATATCCTCCAGCCACGATGAGACGATCCGCACTTGCGTGCCTCGCCACGACGGCGGCTCTTAGTCAACATGCTGGAGCTGAGTACATCATCACTGATCCCACACACTTCTATGGCCAGTCTGAGCCGGTGTACCCTTCGCGTGAGTCTTCTCCGGTTATGACCGCTATCAATAAATCATTGTTATGAGCTTGAAATATTCTAACCCGCGGCTTTGTGATGAACAGCTCAACAAGATGCGAATGGCGCCTGGGCAGCCGCCATTACGAAGGCGAAAGCATTTCTTGACCAGATGACCCTGGATGAGAAGGTACGCTCTCCATTCAGATACTCCCAATAGAATAGCTTATCACTTGTCTTCAGTCCTACAAAACTTTATTGCAGAAGGGCGTTACAAGTTCCTCACTAACGATATTTTGCAGGTCAACCTCACCAGCGGAGTGAGTACCTCGACAAGCTGCTCAGGAATGATCGCAGCTGTGCCTCGTCTAGGCTTCCCAGGCCTATGTTTGGCAGGTTCAGGGAACGGTGTAACCTCTACAGACTATGTCAGCGCGTGGGCGTCTGGAATCCACGCTGCCGCCAGTTGGAATAAGGAATTGACCTACAACCGTGGTTATTATCTTGGTGGCGAGGCCAGAGTCAAGGGCGTCAATGTATTACTGGGCCCAGTCGTTGGACCGGTAGGCCGTGTAGTCCAGGGAGGTAGAAACTGGGAGGGTAAGATTTCTCCTGCTTCGATCGTTTTCTTTTATGATGCCTGCAAAGTTCTCTGCTCACTCTACACTGTACCAATTTAAGGCTTCTCGCCTGACCCATACCTGTCTGGACGATTGGTCTACGAGTCTGTGGCTGGTGTCCAAGATGCAGGCGTGATTACCAGCACCAAGCATTTCCTGGGCTATGAGCAAGAGACCCATCGGTTGCTCAGCACCGCCACGCCGTGGGCCGAGCCAATCTCTTCCAACATCGACGACAAGACGATTCATGAGTTATATCTCTGGTATGTGCCGATACCTTCTTCTCTCAGAACAACAAATGTAATGTGAAACAATGACTAACAACAGCCTGCCACTTTTCTTTGGCTTTTTTTCCCACTCTCAGGCCCTTCCAAGAGGCAGTCCGCGCCGGGACAGCCAACATCATGTGCAGCTACAACGGAGTGAACAACTCGGCAGCCTGCCAGAACAGCAAGACCCTGAACGGGCTGTTAAAGGGAGAACTCGGCTTCCAGGGCTTTGTGGTCTCGGACTGGGATGCTCAGTCTGCCGGTGTCGCCTCGGCCTTGGCTGGTCTTGATGTTGCCATGCCGGACTCCACGGTCTGGGGTGACAACCTGACGCTGGCCATCAGCAACGGCACGGTCAATGAGACCCGACTAGATGATATGGTCACTAGGTATGTCCGTTTTCTCAGAGCTTGCTGAAGACCAATACTTGAAGATTAATGATGCTAACCTCTTTTCTGAACAGAATTTTGACTTCATGGTACCAACTTGGTCAGGACTCAGCAGACTTCCCGACACCAGGTTATGGACTTGCTGCCAACCTGTCTCTCCCGCATCCTGTGGTTGACGCTCGCAATGCCAGTGGCAAGCCAACACTATTCGCTGGCGCGGTTGAAGGCCATGTGCTGGTGAAGAATACCAATAACGCCCTTCCTCTGAAGTCTGCCGAGATGAAGATCATCTCACTATTCGGATACTCGGCGAAGGCGCCTAACGTAAACAACTATGTAAGTGTTTTTCTTTCCTATTTTTTTCTTCTATTTTTTATACCAAGGTTATGCGCTACAAATGCTCCTCTTGTATCGAGTTATGGCCATTCTTGCTGACAATATAAACAGCAAGGAATCCCAACGGGTGGCCTCTTCTCAGCTTGGGCAGCTGGCGTCGAGTCTGCCAACTACACCGAATTCAACCTGGCCTTCCTCGGAGATCTGAACGTGACCGCGTCCCCCACGGCACCCAACGGCACCCTCATCTCGGGAGGTGGTTCCGGCACCACATCCCAGAGTTTCATCAGTGCCCCTTACGACGCCCTCGTGGCCCAGGCCTACCAGGACGGCACAGACCTCTACTGGGACTTTGAGGACGGCGACCCGCTCGTCAACCCCAACAGCAACGCCTGCATCGTGATCGGCAACGCCTGGGCCACCGAGGGCTATGACCGCCCCGCGGTGCGAGACGACTTCACCGACGGCCTGATCAACAACGTGGCCGACAAGTGCAACAACACCATCGTGGTGTTCCACAACGCGGGCACGCGCCTCGCCGTCGACCACCCCAACGTCACGGCCATCCTCTTCGCCCACCTCCCCGGACAGGACAGCGGCAGGGCCCTCATCGACATCCTCTACGGCAAGGAGAACCCGTCCGGCCGCCTCCCCTACACCGTGGCCGCCAACGAGAGCGACTACGGCGACCTGCTCACCCCGGACAAGACCCTGACCGGCATGTTCCAGCACTTTCCCCAGTCCAACTTCTCTGAGGGCGTCTACATCGACTACCGCCACTTCGACCTCTTCAACATTACCCCGCGCTACGAGTTCGGCTTCGGTCTCAGCTACACCACCTTCGACTACGCCAACCTCAAAGTCGCCACCATCGCCAACAGTTCTACGGCCCCGCACCCCACCGGCGGCATCGCGCCCGGTGGCCAGACGGACCTCTGGGACGAGCTCGTCCGCGTCACGGCCGACGTCACCAACTCGGGTGCTGTGGACGGCAAGGAGGTCGCGCAGCTATACCTGGGCATCCCCGGCGAGGACGTGCCGGTGAGACAGCTGCGCGGGTTCGAGAAGCCGCTCATCGCAGCGGGTGAGACTGTCACCGTGGAGTTCTCGCTGACCCGGAGGGACCTGAGCGTTTGGGATGTCGTGGCGCAAAAGTGGCTGCTGCAGGCGGGCGAGTACCAGGTGTATGTGGGGAGGAGCAGTAGAGATCTCCCGCTGCAGTCGTCGTTCTCTATATCGTGAGACTTATTGGTCGAATAGTAAGCCCTGCAGAAAATCATAATTAATTTCGAGTCTATCATGTGTGTGCTTTTTGGTTTTCTTTCGTAGTATCGTCATGAGTGCTGGTGTTCAGTCGGTTGCCTACCCTCCTTCAACCTTCTCCTCTCTTTAACAATTGATACTTGGTATTGACTGAAGTGGTCGGCCTTTCCCGTAAGCGTCCATGTATGGCTCAAGCAAGTTCAATTGGCATAGAATGGGTGAATATTTCCTTCTCTGTATATGTGAGGATTTGTCTCCTAAGCTTTTCTCAAAGCCCAATGCTCTCCAGCACGAATCCAAAACTCATCTCTTCCACCTTGACCAAGAAGTCCTCCCTGACGCCGGGGCCGCAAGCTGCAGTGCCCACACCAGCCACCTTGTAATCCAGCCTCAGCAGCGTGGCGTCCTCCTCAACCAGGTCAGGCGGGTGTCTGGCCGCATGGATCGTGTCGATGGAGTGGTTGCTTGCGACCCAATTGAACAGATTCCCGTTTTTGTTGGTGGAGGTAGCCTTGACGCCCGCCCCGTGCGCGTCAGCGACTTGAACCCAGCGTGCCTCCATACGGTTGGCGTTCTCCTGCGGCACTTCGTAGGGTACCTGCAGGTCCTTGACGGTAGGCGCTGTCCAGATACCTGTGCGCTGGGCGGACCTCTTGTCTGGGTAGCTTTCCCCTGGGCCGAGGCCGTACCAGGAAACATTGTCTAGGTGCTCGCTTAGGCGGAGGTTGAAGCCTGCCCGAGGGACATGCTTGGGAATGGCACCGGTGGGTGTGAGGCTCTTGACATCAATCTTCAGCGCGCCGGTGTTGGTGACGATATACTCAATCTTAGCGTCAAAGCCCCATGCTAGGACTGGTGGTGTGATGAAAGTGTGTGCTTTCAGGACCGCCTTGCTGGGATCCGAGGTGTCGATCTCAAAGGACCGCAGTTGAGACCCCAATACGTCGACGCCGAAGCGCTGCCAGTACGGCAATGAGTCAGGGACGTCATTGTCTGTGGCAGGACGCCAGAACGAGGGAAGGATGGCGACGCCGGTCAATGGGTCGGCTTTGAGGATAGATACACCGTTGACCGCCCACGAGGTTGGTGCACCGCGTGCGCGGTCAAACTCGAAAGTGTAGTGCGGTCCAGAGATCGTGACCTTGGGCCCAGCAGTGGTAACATGGACAGAAGAGGACAGCCTGTCCAGCGCCAAGGGGGCTTGGTTCGGTGTGGCATCAGAGAGCTGCCACTGCGTCCACGCGACCTCGTATCCCGCGCTGAGCCCGGGTGTCTCGTCGCGGTTGGTCAATGACACTGTCACAAACACGTCCTTGTCGCTCTTGAATCTCGAGAGGGCGCCTTTCAGGTCAATTTCACCTTTCTTGCCCGCTTTGATGTCTGGAATGTCAAGGGTGCCTGAGGCAAGGAGCCTGCTCCTGCAATATTGGTTAGCATCATAGAGTCAGCAAAAAAAAAAAAAAAAAAAACCCCAAAATCGGAATTGCTATACACTTACTCCTGGCCCAGTTCCTCCACCTTGTACGAGGCGACCAGGTGGGAAAGATCGATGAAGTCGTAGTAGTTCTCGAGGCTGAGCTTGTCGCCCTGCGCAGAGAAGCCCACGGGTTGTATAACCTTCTTGAACTCGGTCAGGCCTGGCGTGGGCTCATGGGTGCTGAAGCACAAGCCGTCCATGACGAACGTGCCGTCGTTGGGGAAATCGCCAAAATCACCACCATAGCCATAGTAGCCACCTTTGCCGGTCCCGTCACCCTCTTCTTTCCAGAGGCCATGGTTAGCCCACTCCCAGATGAACCCGCCCTGCAGGCGCGGGTGGGTCCTGAAAAGCTCCTCATAGTCCTCCAGCCAACCTGGACCGTTGCCCATGGCATGCCCATATTCACAAAGCACCACCGGCTTCTCGTACCTGCCGTCTTTGACGCCCTCGGTCTGTGACAGCTTCAGTAGTCGCTCGATCGGCGGATACATGTAGCTGTACATGTCGGCCGTCTCGGCGTGCACATCGCCTTCGTAGTGTATCAGCCTTCCAGGGTCGACCTTTTTTCCGTATTCGTACATGGCCTTGTGGTTTTGACCGTAGAACGCCTCATTGCCTAGGCTCCATATAATGACGGAAGCGTGGTTCTTGTCACGCTGGATCAGGTCTCTCATGCGGTCGACGTACGCTTCCTTCCAAGTCGGGTTATCAGTGGTGAACTTGGCAGCCTGGGGAAAAGTGAACTTCTTCCGCTCTTCGTAGTCCATGTGCTCCGGAATGTCCTGAGGCCTTGCGATTGCATCGTAGAAGCCGTGGCACTCGAGATCTGCCTCATCCATGACCCAGAGACCCAGCTCGTCGGCCATGTCGAGTATTTTGGGATGGGATGGATAGTGAGAGCAGCGCAGGGCATTCACGTTGTGGGTTTTCATAAGGAGGAGGTCCTTCTTGATGAAGTCGAGAGGCACCGCACGGCCGAAATGAGGGTGGTGTTCATGCCTGTTGACGCCGCGCAGACGAATACGGGTGCCATTGACGGTCATGAGCCCGTTGATCAGCTCGACTTTCCGGAACCCTATCCTCTGCGTAACGGTATAGGGGGCAGAGGAGGATGTCTTCAGGGCCAGCTTTACGGAGTAGAGGTAAGGAGATTCGGCGGTCCATTTCTCTGGCTTGGTCACGGGCAGAGACAGGTCAAGTTTAGAAGAACCAGATCCGACGTCGATCGTCTTGGTCCCAATGACAGAGCCGCCGTTCTTGTCCAGCTCCGAGAGCGTGAGCTCAAGTGTTCCTGCCTTGTCGCTCAAGACATCGATCGTTGCCTGAAGAGTGGCGTTCTCGTACTTGTCGTCGAGGTCAGTTCGGATGAACCAGTCCTCGATCCGCGCATCGGTGGGAAAGGCAAGGAGGTAGACGTCTCGAAAGATGCCTAGAAAAACAGCATGTCAGCTCGGCTTCTTGACAGAAGTTCGAGGAGGAGGCAAATTACCAGAGAGCCACCACTGATCCTGGTCCTCAATATAACTGCCATCCGACCACTGGTAGACACGGACTAGCAGCTCGTTGGGGCCATCCCTCTCCACATATTCGGACACGTCGAACTCATGAGGGTTTCTCGCCCCCTGGGCATAGCCTACCAACACCCCATTGACCCAGACATGGTAGGAGCTATCTACACCCTCAAAGCGCAATCGTAACTGTGTCGAGTGATCCCACGTGTTCGGGACGAAGAAGCTCCTCTTGTAGGTACCAGTGGGGTTCTCGGTCGGCACGTGAGGAGGACAGACGGGTATTGGGTACTGAACGTTGGTGTACCAAGGCTTGCTGTAGCCCTGCAGCTGCCAGTGACCGGGTACTTTCAGATTGGCCCAGGCCGTGTCCCTGACAGCCTCGGGCTCTGGTGCCTCAAGAGGAGTGGAGGCATAATGGAAGTCCCAGCTGCCATTGAGCAACAGTGAGGTGTCCGGGATGAAGTAGGACCGGGCAGGGAGACAGTTCCGTCTGAAGACGGCCTCATTGCAGTAGTCTGGCTTCTGCTTGTCCTCCTGGAGAGGAAGACTGGTGGGAGCCATCTTGAGGTACTGACCCATCTGGATACAGGATCAGAGCAAAAGAGACAGTACTGACAGAAGAAGGGAAGAGAAAAGAAGAATGTCAATAGGAGGAGGAGGGGAGCCTGTTGTATTTTAGGTCAGGGTGGTCGTCGCCCCCCCTCGAGGTGATCTGCCTTGGACGGTTGCACCCTTGGAATGCTGCAGTGTAATGCCGGGACCTTGCTAGATTGTTTCCACAATGAATGACACCATGTGTGGGATGCGTCTTCATCCCATGACAACAGACAAACCGTAACGTGTATAAATGTTTGTGGAAATGCGGGTTCCGAGTGCTCAATTCCACGAGAAATATTCCTGAGCAGGTGTTGGAGTGGATTGCACTTGCCATGTAGATACTATGACACTGTTCCTGGTGGGCAGGCAGGTGGGGGAGAAGGGGAAGCAGGGGAAGGTACTATTCCAATCACCCCGCATCTCCATGTGCTCCATATCGGAAACCCTCCCCCACCACCAGATCCGAAGGAGGTACTATGCTGTTGGCCAAAACTGACCAACATGAGGACGAGTAGAACATATTTCCATATTATCAGAGTATATGGGGCTTGCAATACCAAAGTTTTCTATAGGGTAGCTTTGAGTGAATTCCCCCCGTCCAGAGTATCGGAATAGCTGCCCTTGTACAATGAATGCTTGATACTTTGACGTGTGGACTTCTCATGTACAAGGAACCACCCAACAACTGAACGCTCTGAAACTCTCGGATGTTTATTCAATATCCTGAGCACGACGTTCATCTACATACATAGTACTTACTCTCTACAGTACTTTTGTCTTCTTCTAGAGACGGGGAAGGCGGAGCCGGAAGATTGGGGTACAGGTGGGTTCTCAGGCTACTCAGAACTTTTACGATCACCCCAGACGGTGTCGTGATCCCTGCTCGGTACCCTGTAACGGCCCTGTATGTCAGCCAATTCCCAGCCATAGTGGCCTGGGGTAAAGAGCGGGGTCATCAGAAGCACAGTTCTTGCTGGGGTCCCCCATATATGCGCACCTTACAAAACACAGAATTCGAACCACCTTACCAAATACTGATGGGGATCTTACAGTACAAGACAAGACACTACATACTCTATAGTTTGTACCATGGTGGGTTCCTGGACCCGGAGGAATCGGAGCCGACCAAGACATGCCCATCCCAAGCCAGCTTTACGCCACTACCACGCCGTATTTCTTTTTTATGACCCTGTAGATTTGGAGGCAGACCACTTTCCACCTTTAGCTGCTCGTCCAATGTCACCCTTTGGCTCTTCAGCCTGCAGGGGAGGGAAAGAAAAAAAAAAAAAGGATGAGCCAATAATCACAATGCGGGGAAGATGTGTGCCATGTCCCAAACCGGAAGAGGTCCAGCGGCCCTGGCGTGCATATCTACCCCGGCGCATAATTCTTCCAACGGCCGTGAGTACCAGACACCGCCTAAAAGGATTATGAGAGGGTCGCGTGAGAGGCAAGGCGCGGGTGATGACCCTTGATCAGCTAGACCTGGCTGGGCTCGCCTCGACGTTGCTCTGCATCTGTCTCTTGCAGGCTGCTGCTGCTGCTGCTGCTGTGCATGTGCGCATATAAAGGGCCACTGTACCGCCTCTCCTCCTCTCCTTTGCACATCTTTGTGTCACGGCCAGGAATTCATCCCTCAAAACCTTTGCGAGATTCATTATAGACATCAAGACAGGGACGCTGGCAAGATCAAGCGTCCAAAGAGACACGATGGCTACCGCAGACGAGAAGTCGCCCGATATTGACCATCAGGATAACCTGCACACCGTCGACACTGTTGTCCACATTGCTCATGAGGCCACAGGGGAGAAGGTCTCACCATGGACCTGGTCCATGATTCGCCTTTATCTCGTCCTGTCTGTGGCGTACCTCTGCGGGTAAGGTTCTTTTTCTCTTATTGCCCCTGTCCCTTGTTTCCACTCCATACTGTCTCATCTGAGCTCCTCCAGCTGATCATCTTCCTCTCTTCTCTATCTCTCTCCAGAGCTCTGAACGGATATGATGGCTCCCTCATGGGTTCCCTCAACGGCATGACTGCCTATCAGCATTATTTCCACATGACCACCGAGGGCTCTAGCATCGGCATCGTCTTCATGATGTACAATATCGGCTCCGTCGCTGCCGTCTTCCTCACCGGCCCTACAAACGACTACCTCGGCCGACGCTGGGGCATGTTCATCGGTTCCGTCCTCGTCATCGTTGGGACATGCATCCAGGCTCCGACCAAGACGAGCGCGCAGTTCCTAGGCGGTCGTTTCGTCCTGGGCTTTGGCGTGAGCTTCTGCTGCGTCTCGGCACCGACCTATGTCAGCGAGATGGCCCACCCTGCCTATCGCGGCACACTTTTGGGCCTCTATAATAGTACGTGGTATGTTGGTTCAATTTTAGCGTCATGGGTGTCGTACGGGTGTGCCTACATCAACAATGACAACCTGGCTTGGCGCATTCCGATCTGGTGCCAGATGATCACCTCGGGCATCGTGTGCCTGTTCGTCTTGTTCCTGCCCGAATCCCCCCGCTGGCTCATTGCCCAGGACAGGCACGAGCAGGCGGCGCGGATCCTGGCCAAGTACCACGGTGAGGGCGACCCGGAAAGCCCCTACGTGAAGCTGCAGATGATGGAGATGACCCAGCAGATCTCCAACGAGGCCTCGGACAAGACATGGTGGGAGTACCGTGAGCTGTGGAACACCCACTCGGCCCGGCGCCGCCTCATCTGCGTCATCGGCATGGCCTGCTTCGGCCAGCTGAGCGGCAACTCGCTGTCGTCATACTACATGGCGACGATGCTGAACAACGCCGGCATCACGGCCGAGCACACCGTGCTGGCCATCAACGGCATCAACCCGGCGCTCTGCCTCATCGGGGCCTGCCTGGGGGCGCGCATGACAGACGTCATCGGCCGCCGGCCCCTGCTGCTGTACAGCATCCTCTTCTCGTCCGTGTGCTTCGCCATCATCACGGCCACGTCCAAGGTCTCCCTGGCGGACCCGTCCAACCACGCGGCGGGCAACGCCACCGTCGCCTTCATCTTCATCTTCGGCATCGTCTTCTCGTTCGGCTGGACCCCGCTGCAGAGCATGTACATCGCCGAGACTCTCCCGACCGCCACGCGCGCAAAGGGCACCGCCCTGGGCAACTTTGCCTCGTCCGTGTCCAGCGTCATCCTGGCGTACTCGTCGGGCCCGGCCTTTGAGCACATCTCGTACTATTTCTACATTGTGTTCATCTTTTGGGACATCTTCGAGGCCGTCATCATCTATTTCTATTTCCCCGAGACCAAGGACCGGACGCTCGAGGAGCTGGAGGAGGTTTTTTCCGCGCCGAACCCGGTCAAGAAGTCGCTCGAGAAGAGGAGCGCGCAGACGGTCCTGAACACGATGAACGTGCAGGTCGATGGGAAGGAGGTTGTTTGATGATGACGATGATCTGGATCTGGTTTTGCAGACACATGGTTGTCCTTCTCAAGAAGGAAAAAAGGAAAAAGAAAAAAAAAAGATTTCGAGGGTGGTTTTCTAGCTGCTGCTCCTCCACCTCGCATTCAGAAATGTTTTGAGACCGCAATCGAACTCTTTATATGGATGCGCCACTCGTTTCGCTGGGTACTTGGTGAATCAACGCCCTCCCCAATTGGGATCCTGACGAACCGAGGAGAAGGTATCCAAGGAGTAATAATGAGCGCTATTATTATAAGAGGCTGGACACATCCTTTATAATGTATAGCGAGTGAGTGAGTAGAGCCACTAACATTTACCTAATTATGATGATTTTACCTGCCTATCACTGGATTTTCGAACTGACCCATAAGTATTCCCCATACTTATAGCCAGCCACGGGTAAATCACGGGGGATTTTCTGCGTAGATGGCTAAACCTCGGTGGTCCAGAGCACAACCACTAGGCTACCGCCGAAACATTTTGTCCCAGCGGAGGCTATCTCAACAAAGCCTATCCACTGTGGCTGATACTGTTCACGGGCAAGAGGGAAGGCACTATCCACGTACTAGTAGTAAGTACACTGTATACAATTTCCTGCAGTGGCTCCTCAAGTGAGAACAAGAAAAGGTTCAAAATCGGCCAAAAAGAGAAATTCGTGCTGTACGACTGCAGATACATGGCAAGTAACAATGTAGCGAGCAAATCAGATCCAAGAAACAACACGGTCGAAAGTTTTGAATGATAATTGCTGAGAGTCATTCCTTCCTTCCTTCCTTCCTCCCCCGCCCCCCCCCCCGAAAAAGAAAAAAAACCATTGCTTAGAAGTAGGCTCCGAGGCGTACCATCCGAGCCCGACCCCTCGGCCCCGCATTCGTCGAGCAAAAAAGTGAGGAAGGAACCCCCCCCCCCCCTTCCTTCCTCGGCCTGGTTCCGCCTGGTGACCCAAAAACTTGGATTCACGAATAGGAAGCAAGAAGTTCTGCTCCTGATTACTTTTTGGAGCGGGGCTTTCTCGAAAAAAAGATAATGTATTGGCGCGACGTTGAAGCGATTGACGCCTAAAGTCGGTAATAAACCCCCCTCCGCAACCCAATTCCTCCTCTACCTCTCGGGAATTTGGTCAAGTGGGAAGAAGAAAACTTGCAACACTTGCCCAAACTCAAATCTAGAAAGTCTTCTCGGTGCTGCCCTGTTCTCATCGCTCCTCCTCCTCCTTCTTTCTTCCTCTTCTTCTTGTCTTCATCTTCCTCTTCCCATCCTCCTTCTCACCATCCAAAGAAGGAAAAAAAGTCAAAAAGATGGCCCCTCCCTTCCGTGCCGAGCACTTGGGCTCCCTCCTCCGCCCCCAGCCTCTGCTGGACGCGCGCGAGGCCATCCGCGAGGGCAAGACCCCCGAGGCCGCCGGCCTGCTTGCCCTCGAGAAGCAGTCTGTGGCGGACGTGGTCGGCCTGCAGCAGCAGCTGGGGTTCCGGGCCGTGGGGTCGGGCGAGTACAACCGCACACGGTTCTGGGGCCGGATGTGGGACGAGTTCGACGGGGTGGTGGCGCTGCAGGAGGCCGAGGCGTCCATGTTCCGGCTGTACCACCCTGACGTGGTGTCGCTGATCGAGAAGGACCGCCAGGTGATGCCGGGCGACAGCGTCATCGCGGGCGCCAAGCTGGGCTGGACCGAGGGCCGAAGCGGCAAGGCCAACCTGCACGAGCTGTCGCTGATCCAGGCTGCCGTGCCCAAGGAGAAGTGGGCGGATATCAAGCTGACCCTGATCACCCCGGCTTGGTTTCACATGCGGTACAAGCAGAACAAGGCCTGGAAGGAGGGCGTGTATGCTAGTGATGCAGAGTACTTCCAGGACGTGGCCAAGGTGTACCAGGCGGAGCTGGATGCCCTGTACAAGGCTGGTCTGAGGAATGTGCAGTTTGACGACCCTGGCCTGGCCTGTGAGTCTTTTTTCTTTCTTCTTCTTCTTCTTGCTCTTTAGGGTACCCTCTCACCCCCACTCCTATGCTAATCTATGTTCCAAACCACCCAAGACTTCTGCTCGCAAAAGTTCCGTCAGGGCTGGGCTGAGGACAAGGACAACATCGGCACCGTCGACGACCTCCTGGACGCCTACATCCAGCTCTACAACGACTGCATCTCCAAGGTCCCTTCGGACATGCACACGGGCGTGCACCTCTGCCGCGGCAACTTCATCGGCGGCCGCCACTTCGCCGAGGGCGCCTACGACATCATCGCCCAGAAGCTCTTCACCCAGCTCAAGGTCAACACCTTCTACCTCGAGTACGACACGGAGCGCGCCGGCGGGTTCGAGCCCCTCAAGTTCCTGCCCAAGGACAGGAACGTCGTCGTGGGCGTCATCTCCACCAAGCTGCGCGACCTCGAGGACAAGGAGGAGATGAAGAGCCGCATCTACAAGGCAGCCGAGTTCGTCGCCGAGGGTACGGGCCAGACCAAGGAGGAGGCCCTGAAGCAGATCGCCGTGAGCCCGCAGTGCGGCTTCAGCACCCACGAGAGCGGCTATCCTCTGAGCGAGGAGGATGAGAAGAAGAAGCTGTCGCTGGTGAGGCAGATTGCTGATGAAATCTGGGGTGAGCCCTAAGTAAAAGTGATATGTGCTGTGTGCCATTCGACGATTTTTTCCCCATAAAACAACATAAAAGAAAACCAAAAAAAAAAAAAAAAAAAAAATAAAAAAAAAAAAAAAAAAAAAAAAAAAAAAAAAAAAAAAACAAAAAAAACAAAAAAAAAAAAAAAAAAAAAAAAAAAAAAAAGAAAAAGTTTATTCATCCATGAGAGAAAGCCCAACACACCGCAAACGCCGCGTGAAGAAGTCATCGTCATCATGCCAGTATCGTACAGAAGAGCAGCGCGAACCTATTCCTCTCTTCGATCGTGATTTTGAGTTGTGTTGTGGTAAAAATTCAGAGTGTTGGCATAGAGGAGGCCGGATGTGTCTTGAGGACCCCCTTTACGGGTCCACATATCATATGAATGCTCCGGGTCGTCCTTCTCCCTGTGGCGTCCCCCTGCCGCTCCCAGGTGTGCCATACCTCGGCGGTGTCCCGTGTACCGGCGGCCTCGGCGGCGTACCGCCCTGCGCCTGGCGGCGTCTTTCGACACCGTCGTGCTCGTGGGCGCCGCTAATGCCCAAGCCCTTCTCATCCCCACTGCTGCTGCCGCCGCCGCTGCTGCTGCCGCTTCCCATCCTTCCCCGCGACGAAGTCCCCGTGATGCCGCGGCCGTACCGGTTGGGGCTGTCGTCTGCATAGGACTTCAGATCGCCGTCGTCGTACTCATAGTCGTCCGGGCTGCCATCGTCGTCATCATCCTCCTCGTAGGGGGGAAGGGATCTCCTGGAGCTGGATGCATTGTCGCCACCGTGCACGAGACCAAGGCGTTCCTCTTCTGTGGGTACTTGTCAGCAAGAAACACAATCGTTATAAAAAAAGTGATAATACGAGAAGAAAAAGAAGGGGAAAAAAGAAAGAAAGAAAGAAAAAAAAAAAAAAGAGAGGGAATATTGAGCATACCAGTCGCCGTCTTTACATGCGGGGCAGAGTATCCTCTGCTCGAGAAGGGCCTGCTACTCCTAGAGGACGTGGGCCGGTCATCCGCCTCGTCATGATGATGATGATGCTGCTGCTGCTGCTGCTGCTGCTGATCTCGGTTCCTCTTGAACACGTTCTGGAACGAGAACTGCCGCCTCGCCGACCCGCGTCCTGGCGTGCCATGCGGCGGTGGCGTAGGCGCCACCAGGCTGCCCGGCGTGTGGCGGGTCTCGCCGCCGAACTGGATGTGTCTCTCTGCCGCCCCCGGGTCGTACTCGGTGTGGCCCGGCGAGATGCCATAGTTGCTGCTGCCCAGGCTCAGGGTGCTGGCACCCGTGTGCTGCACCGGCACGGCGATGTCGGTGAGCTGGACCGGGTGCATGGGGCTCTGCACCTTGCTGTTCTTGCCCGCGCCGACACCGAAGCCCTGCGCGGTGGACGTGGTGTCGACACTGCCCGACCTGAAGTCAGGGTGGCCCGGCAGCACGCTCGTAGCGCGCGAGCGGATGGTGCCGATGACGCTGGACAGGCCGGCGGAGAAGGGCCTGTCGTCGTCATGCTGGGCGAGCTCCTCCTCGGTCGGGAAGCGCGACATGCCCAGCGGCGGATGTGGGCTGCCCATGGTGCCCGTATGCTGCTGCGGCGAATTGACCGAGAAGGTGGCGGCGTGGACGGGTGTCGTCGTGGTCCCACTGCGGTGGCTACCCAGAGTGGTCCTGCGGCGGCGCAGGCCGTCCCATTCAAACTGCGGCACACCCTCCTCGCTGACGGACTCGAGCCGCTCCGCCTCCTTCTCCAGGCGCAGCCTCCTCAGCTCCTCCACCTCCATCTTCTCGCGGGCGGTCGAGAAGCGGCGGACCAGGGCGGCGGCACCGCGGATCGCGTCGGCCTTGGGCTCCGTCTCGGGCTGCTCCTGCTCGGCGATGGTGTGGATCTGGTTGAGGTCGCCGGCGAACACGGCAGAGTCGGGCACGTCCTTGGCCGACTTGGAGAGCTGCAGCAGGACGACGCCCGAGCAGATGACCAGGAAGCCGAGCACAACCGTCACGATGGACGTCACGGTGCCCTTGAAGCCCTGGAACAGGACCGCCGAGGTGATAATGGTCGTGCTGGTAAAGTAGACGTAGTATGTGGGTGTGACCATGGCGGCGTTGAAGATGTTCAGTGCCTTGTTGAGAAAGATGATCTCGGTCAACAGCGTCCCGACGACAAAGACCAAGAGCACGTAGAGGAACCAGTGGGTGAACTGGGACTCGCCTCCTGCCTGTGCGACAATCGCAGAGCCCAGCCCCTGGGTCGCCACGACGCTCAGCCCTCCGACCCAGCTGCATATTGAGATGTACACCAGCATGTTCTTCTTGCCGTACCTGGGACCAGCCCAGAAAGCAGTGACGGCAGCTCCGATAATAATGACGCCGGCGTAGGACAGGAAGCCGGGCTGGATGACATAGTGCTGCATCTCCTGGATATCGGCGACGGACGACTCCTCGGGGGCGTTCATGACGATGACGACGGAGCCCACGATGCACAGGAAGCAGGCCACCTTGCCGACCATGCTCAGGCGCTCCTTGAGGAAGATGGCGGAGAGGATGGTGCAGATGACGACGGACAGGGCGCCGAGCGGGGTGACGAGGATGGCGTCGGTGAAGGCATAGGCGACAAAGTTGAGGATCTCGCCCAGGATCATCAGGATCATGCCCGTCCACCAGAAGGCGTTCTTGAGGTAGCCATAGCCTTCGCCGGCGGCCTCATTGTACTTCTCGTTGGCCTTGAGCAGGCCTACCTTCTTGAGGACGAAGGAGGACCCGATGAACAGCCCGGAGCCTATGGCAAGACAGATCCCAATGACCTTGTAGGAGGCTGGTCGCTCGGTGGAGGAGGAGGAGGACGAGTCGGAGGATGTATCGTTCGCTCGGGTATATATCTCGTGCGCTGTGGCCAGCACGGCGCCTGCGGCGTCCATACTTCTTGTCGTTTAGGTGTAGGTCTACCCAGACCCCGAGAAGGAGGACCGAGTCTTTGGGAGGAGGGGGGGGAGGGGGGTTGGACACAGAAGGGGGCCCTCGGTAGCGCAGGCAACGACAGCGGGCTCGCTGCGTTGGAGCAAAAGGCTTGCTCTTCCTGTCGATGGACCGATCAAGCCGTTGTGGTTTTCGTTCCTGGAGAGAACAGTGGTAAGTAGCTGGCAGGTCGGATAGCAAGGAGTCGTTGTCTCTTGTGTGCGTGTTAAAGCGCAAGCAATTGTTGTGGGGGAAAGTAAACAATATCGGGTCCCGTCGATGGCAGTGACGACATGTACATTCCCATGCAGGAGAAAATCAAGAAACCACTGACTGACTGACTGATAAGGGGTTGAGATTTCTGGCAGGACGGTGGAGACCTGCTGGTGGTGGACCAGGGGAAAGAAACAGTTTTATTCTGGTGGTTGTCGTCGTGGTAGTGCTTGGCCTGAGGGTTGTTGGCTGCGGCTGCTGCTGCTGCTGCTGCTTGCTGCTCCTCCCTCTACTAGCAGGCCGCCGGCGCACAGGGGTTGTGGGGGGGGGGGGGGGGGGGGGGGGGGGGGGGGGGGCGAGGGGGGGGGGGGGGGGGGGCCAGACATGGCAGGGTCCAGTTACCAGGGAGGGCCTAAGGGACGTCCCAGGGGACCAGGGCGCTGTTCCC
>JACWST010000020.1:0-108474 GCA_014850475.1 Cryphonectria naterciae
CCGAGTTTGAGAGGGTCGCTTACCGTTGACCCGGAAGCACGGCAAGTCAAATGTAACGTTGGATGCCCCCCCCCCCCCCCCCCCCCCCCCCTCTTTTTTTTTTTTTTTTTTTTTGGCCCCCCTCCCTTGGGGCCCTGCTCTGTGCCGTGCCTTGCCCTGCCTTCACCCAAAAAAGAAGAAGAAAGGTTTGTTTGCGTTACACACCAAATTCTAATCTGTCTGGTCTGTGTGTCTCACTTTCAAGCCTCCTCCTCTTCTTTCCACCCCCTGTCTCCCCCCCCCTCACTTAAGATACACCAACCAACCCCTCCGCCATCGTGTCCCAACCCTTTTCTTTCACCAAACCTCTCCACCAGCTACTGCATACACCCTCACATGGTAACCTGACAAGCACGTCCCCCTCCTTACTCCTCCCACTTCCGCTCTCCCTCTCCTCCAAGCCCAAGAGACCAAATCTGCCCCTTCTCCTCAACTCAGATTCTCCCTTCCAAGCAAGAAGAGAGAGATAAAAATTCCGTATTTCCGAGCGCAAGCGGAGGAAAACTCGGCTCTTTTGCCCCACCCAAAAACAGAGCAGCCAAGGGCAAGTTCGCCCCACCTCGACCTTGCCCACATCCCACCCCACCTACCTAGACTTTTTTATCTTTTTCCTGCCCTTTTCGCGCGTTTGCAAACCCACACTGTCGCAGCAGCCTCTACTTGCGCACACCCAAAACTTCAGCCAACTTGCTAACAAGATCTCGTCTTCTTGTGCTCTCCAGACAATCCAGAACCGCTGTCAACCTCCTAATTCCCCCTTTCTCCGACCAAGAAGACCTCAAATCATTCATCATGGATGCTCCTCAGTCCACCAACACCGGCGCTGGCAACTGCTACAACTGCGGCCGTGAGTTTCTCTTTTTTTTCTTCCTCTGCCACCCATCATGATGATGCTGCTCTCCCAGAAGCAATGCGCTGACCAGATCTTACAAACAGAGCCCGGCCACATCAGTGAGTTCCAACCCGTTTACAGGATGCCGCTGTCGTATCGCGATCGACCCATCCCACTGACCCTCGTGACCTTCTCCTTCTAGGCCGTGAGTGCACCCAGCCCCGTGCTGGTGGTGGCGACTACAACTCCACCAAGACCTGCTACCGCTGCGGTGCGGCTGGCCACATCTCGCGCGAGTGCCCTCAATCCGGCGGTAACACCGGCGGTGGTCAGGACTGCTACAAGGTGCGTGTTGAATAGAACAAGACCCAACGTCCGATCTGTCATTTACTTACGACATAACCACAGTGCGGCCAATTCGGTCACATCGCCCGCAACTGCCCTCAGGGTGGCGACTCGTACGGGGGCGGTGGTTACAGCCGTGGTGGCTACGGCGGTGGTCGTGGTGGCTACGGCGGCCAGGGCCAGAAGACCTGCTACTCCTGCGGTGGCTACGGCCACATGTCTCGTGAGTCGAATCCAATCGGTCCTCCGATCACCTGCATAACACACACACACACACACACACACACACAAAAGCTGACCACGGCTCTCTCTCTCTTTTCTTCAGGCGACTGCAACAACGGCTCCAAGTGCTACAACTGCGGCGAGGCTGGTCACTTCTCCCGTGACTGCCCCAAGGGCACCCAGCCTGGCGAGAAGATGTGCTACAAGTGCCAGCAGGTCGGCCACATCCAGTCTGAGTGCCCCTCGGCCTAAGTGAGCTGTGTGGCCTACAGACGACTCTTCTACCTTTGCAACCGACCTTATAACGTCGACATGGTGGTGGTGCTGCCGATCGATGAACGATGACCCGCCGGCACTAGATCAATCGGAGGGAGGCTGTTGATGCGCGCGCGATGGGATGCGAAGTTGCGGCTCTTTGAGTGGGGGCCGATACTTGGGACCTGTGGTGATGATGGTCGTCTGGATACCCCCGGATCATGATTCATGGCTTCTTTTTTCCTTCCCTTTTTCTTTTTTTCCCTTTCTTTTGATTTCTTTCTCAAAAAAAAAAAACAACCTCGGACATGATCTTTCTCTTTTTGCTTTTCTTTCTCTCGACAGATGTCGGGACCGCGACACTGCGAGGTGGGTGTCGCCTGTTTGGTTGAATCCAGGGATGGGTTGCAGCAGCCTTTGCCGGAATGATCAGTATGACTCTGGCACCAAGACATTTTCGGTTTCGACGGACTTCTCAAGGGGGAATCAAAAAAATTTGGCGGCACAATGACTTGCCCTTTCACGGCATGGAACACATGGACGAGAATGGAATCTGCGCTCTAGTTGAAGACCTCCCAAGATGGTGATCTCCATACAAAAGAGGAATAAAAGTGACAGTGAAGGAAGACGAAGAAGAAGAAGAAGAAGAAGAAGAAGAAATTCGTAGTCATCTGCATGATCACCGTCTCTATGTTTTTCCGACCTCAACTTCCTGACGTGCAAATGGTGCCCCCAGTGGGCATGGTATCATGTCTTCTTGGTGGGACGTCATGTCTATTGCTGACAGCGCAATGGCTTGTCATCAACATCTATCTCTCATCTCGCTCGCTCTCTCTCTCTCTCTCTCTCTCACTTGACTGCCGACACACCTGCACGAGAAAAGTGGGACAATGCTGCTGACAGCAGTGACATAAGACAACATGCTCTGATGATGATGATGATGCATAGATGTGTGTGCCCCTTCTGCATCATCTCAGTCGACTAGTACTTTCTCGCCGCTGACTGTATCCTCCACGCTGGTGCTGTTGTCACCACCACCACCAGCGCCACCACCACCAGGGACCCGCCTGCCATATACCTCGGCGATCCTCCTCCCGACACTCTCCCCGCTCCAGTACGCCCCCGTCGCCGTGCCCAGCGCCACAAAGGGCGCGGTATGCTCGCCGGCCAGCCACACGCCCGCGGCGGGCCACCCCTCTCGCATGGTGCGGATGTCACGGTCGCCCCGCTCCAGGCCGACCTGGAAGTTGGCATAGCTGCCGTTGCCCGCGAGGTCGTCGGCCAGCCAGCTGGTGGCGTAGGTGCAGGCGGGCTGGCAGTCCGGGTCGTCGGCGCGGAAGTTGGGGAGCCTGGTGTAGTAGGGGGCGAAGAAGCGGCGGAGATAGCCGTCGCGGGCGTCCGCGTCGGGCCCGAGGGCGGCGAGGCGCGCGACGAGGTGGGCGGACTGGGCGCCGTAGAGGTAGAAGAGGAGGGTGGGGTGGGGGGAGCCGGGGGCGGCGAGGGAGGCGAGCTCGACGACCTCGATGGTCCAGCGGTCGGGGTTCGTGTCTGGGGCAAAGGCCGGGGCGAGCCACTGGGCGAACCCTTCCATGTGGCGCCCGCCGAGGGCTGGGTCTGGGTCGAGCCAGAAGGCGCGCGGGAAGGAGATGTAGACTTTCTCGAGGCAGCCGTAGCCGATGCTGTGGATGGCGCGGGTGAGGGGGACCGGTAAGGGCGGGTCGAAGGCCTGTGGGTTCTTCTGGAGCCAGCCGAGCGGACAGGTCACGACGAGGTGGTCGAAGGCGCGCTGCTCGCCGGTGGTGAGGGTGACGCGGACGGGGCCGTCGTCGTCGTCGTCGTCGTCGTCGTCCTCCTCCTCCTCCTCCTCCTCCTTGTCCTCTGGCTGGTGGGCGCCGCGGCCGTGGATCTGGGCGACGATGGTGTTGTACTCGATGGCGGCGGTCTGGAGGGCCGGGGCGGCGATGTGCTCGAGGATCTTGGTGTAGGTGCCGGCGCAGTAGAGGTTCTCGCCCTCGATGCACTCCTCGAGCCAGAAGAACTTGAGGCTCTGCCGCTCGACGGGGCTGCCCACGAAGGCGCCCCACAGGTCGGCCATCTGGAGCACGACCTCGCGCCTCCTCTGCCACGAGCCGTCTGCGGTCTCGGGGACCCGCTCGCGCAGGCTGGCCCGGAAGAAATCGAGCAGGCTCTCGCCCGGGTCGATCTCGGCCGTGTGCTTGTTGGAGTACCTAAAGGCGGCCTGCACAATGTCCCACATCATGGTCGCGTACGTCTCGCCCTCCTCGCGGCCGTACAGCCTGCCCTCCTCGTCGAACACGTAGGACCCCGTGTCCCAGCTACCCATGGCCGTGCCCGTCGCCTTGGCGATGTCCAGGATCGGGTTGGTCTTGGTGCCGTGGATCCAGTTGGGGCCCACGTCGATGGTCTGTCCGTTGGCGAGGCGGTCTTGGTACAGGCGGCCGCCTATCCTGTCGCGGCCTTCGAGGATCGTTACTTTGATGCCATGCTGCGCAAGGATGTCGGCGCAGCGCAGGCCCGCGAGACCTGCGCCTATTATGCCGACGTGGGGTGTCTTTTCGTCTTGTTGCACCATACTCTGTTTCTTGTGTTTCTTTGTTGAGAAGAACAAATCACGATTAGCTCACTGTCCAAGCTCACTCCCCCCCCCCTCCCTCCTTCTTCCCCTGATGAGTTTGTTTCCAAGAGAAGACTGCACGTAGGGCATGGTGTAAGTACAATTTGAGAACACCCGCCATCATCAACCACGCTGGCGGTAGAGACAAAAAATGATCCACTTGGAACTATGCGATCTGTCAAACCCCGCCGAACTCACTCTCGTTTGCGCCTCCTTCTCCTCCTCGTTCTCGTTCTCGTTCTCGTCCTCCTCATGGCTCAGATCCTGTGGAGCCTCCAGGTGTTTTGGACCCAGGCCAGATACTCTCTGAAAGTGTCTTGATGTCAGGTCCTGGTAGATTCGGGACATGTGACGAAGGGCTGGAGGAGTACAGGTCATGGAATACGCATCCATGTTGTGTGTGACTGTATGTATGCAACGGGTAATGGACAGACGCTCCGAGGTGAAACCATGTATTGGTGTGGTATTGTAATGTGTAGTGTGTGTGTGTGTGGTGTTGTGCAAGGCGAGATGATAGGAAGCCGGCCGGATCAGATCTCATGCAGATGAAGTCCTCCTGTCCTTCTGTTCCGGGAGTGTCTGGAGGAGACGATGGGGATAGAAGTTTGAAGTCCAAAAAAAATTTGTTAAAATTAAAAATCGAGAGAATGTAGCATGAGACAAAAGCTACAGGCACACACACGCACACACACACACACATACACACACACACATATATATAGAAGATACGACGACGTATTGATTTGTTCACAAGGTTGATGTGTTTTGAGTGAAATGGAAATGAGAAGCCTCGAACCTGAGGGACAAGGGGCGCACGTGTTGGTCGAAAGTCCACAGCGCTCACTTGAGCCGAGTGACCAGCAGACAGAGAACTAGTGCAAGCCAAGCCCGGGGCGTTGACACGTTGTGGCCGAGTGGAGGGGACGAGATGGAGGGGAGTGGGGGTTGGGTTTGTCCGAGAGGTCGACGCTCAAGGGACCTCAAAAGTCCTCAAGGCCAGAAGGCGAGAGACACTTGACGGTGAAGGTGTGGTCAAAAGCGCCGTGAGACGTGAAGAGCAAGAAGCCAGGAACCAATGGTTCACCCTGGTTTTATCCAGATCTGGCATGATATCTTGACGTGGGCTTTCTAGACCAGCCATGGAATGGGCGTTGAATCAGGGACTGGATGGTGGGTGTGTGTGTGGTGGGGGAGGTGGAGGGTTGGGGGCGTATGTGGTTCGAGTCGGCATAACAAATGAAAGGAGAGTATGGACGTACCGTTTGTGAGGACGTTGGCATACAGAAAAAAGAAGAAAAAAAAGAACGGCAAGGGGGGGGGGTTTAGGGAACCACCGAGAGGAAAAGAAAAGTTAGAACTGATATTTAGGGAAGAGATTGAAAATTGTGTAAAGTCTTGATTTTGTTCAACAGCTCAAACACGGCAATTCTGCTGTTTCTGTCAAGAGCCCATCCACACCAAAGGAGGCTGTCGTGACCACTCCCATTCTTGAGACGAGGCCATCACGGGGAGAGAGAGAAAAAGCCTTCCCGGCGTCACCAGCTGGTGGTGTGGGTTCATCCTTGGTTGGTCCCCACAACCGGCGGGCAACCTCGAGCTTAAACCTCGTACACTCTGTTCCTCTCTCTCTCTCTCCCTGAAGCCCACACAGACATACGCCACAAGCACACACACTTCTATTTACAGGTGTAATAAAGAGGACCTCAACAGTCTGTCTTGACAAAAGAAAGGCACCGTTTCGACTGTACGAAAGATCAGCGTGCCGACTGGAAGGGGAAGGGGGGGGGGGGAACCAGGTCATAGTTTGAGATGGTTTAGAGGAAGCTCCTCCACCATGTTCACATGTCCTCTCTCTAGCTAATACTATGGATCATTAGTACTACTATGTATGTACAACACACAAATATCTGGATCCAGGGGTCCTGTGAGGGTCCAGCACGACAACGACGACGGGCGGGCGAGGTGATCCTGGTGGATAAAGTACTACCCACAATACCACAGTTGCTAGTGCTGTTGTACTGTAGAGCCCCCCCCTGTATACCCTGGCCCTTCTGGACCTGGGGAAGAGACAAGGGGGGCGAGGGGGGCCCCCCGGGACGATAGCGAGCCAATAGCGTACCATCCAGTTGTCAGCGGGCCACAGCGGCCCCAGGACTTGCGACCTGCCAGACCAGGACCAGCACGGCAGCTTTGTTTTGGAGAAAAGATTCCATGAGCCGAGGCATCTCGACCGCCTTGGGTTGGTGGTCATGTCCCCCACGATCTTTTGGTCTGGGGTCCCGGCGATGCAGCCAGCCATGCTTCTTCTTTCTTGCTGTTGTTCACTCCTCTCCTTCTCTTCTTCGTTCGTCGGATACCCTGAGTGACTGATCCTGATCCTGATCCTGATCCTGTCTCCTCCGCAGCAACTCAGATTGACAAACTGACACACTGGCCCTGGAAACACTTCTAGAGTAGTTGTCCTTCCTACTCAGCGCCCTTCTCTTCTTGTCTTCTTCTTTCTTCTTCTTCTTCTTCTTCCTTCTCCTCCTCCTCCTCCTCCTCCTCCCAACCTCTTGTGCATTTCCTGAGCCGAGCTACCTTTCCACGATGGCTACCCCATCCAAGACATTCACCCGCGAGCAGGTGAAGAAGGAGGGCAATAGCGAGGACAACGTCTGGTTCATCATCGACAGCAAGGTCTACGATGTCTCGGATTTCCTGGACGCCCACCCCGGCGGCGAGGCCGTCCTGCGCCAGGTCGCCGGCACCGACGCCACCGAGGCCTTCTACAACCTCCACAGGCACGAGGTCCTGACGGGCAAATACGCCGAGCTCGCCATCGGCACCGTGCAGGGGGAGACGCCCCAGGTGGTCAACCCGGGCCCCGGCGAGCTGTCCAAGGTGCCCTACGCCGAGCCCCTCTGGCTCAGCCCGCCCTTCAAGAGCCCCTACTACAACGACAGCCACCGGGCCCTGGCCAAGGCCGTCAGGAAGTTCACCGATCTCTACGTCACCCCGGAGGCCCAGGCCAAGGAGAAGGATGGCACCTACATCAGCCAGGAGCTGATCGACCGCATGTCCAAGGAGGGCCTCCTGCACATGAGCCTGGGGCCGGGCAAGCACCTGCGGTCCGCACCGCCGCTGATGGGGGGCGCGGTCAAGCCCGACGAGTTCGACTACTTCCACGACCTCATCGTGTCGCAGGAGATGACGCGGGCGGCCGCCAGGGGCTTCCAGGACGGCAACATGGCCGGCATGAAGATCGGCCTGACGGTCGTGCTCAACTTTGCCAACGACGAGGCCTTCAAGAAGAAGATCGCCGACGAGTGCTTCAGCGGCAGGAAGAAGATCTGCCTGGCCATCACCGAGGCCTTTGCCGGCAGCGACGTCGCCCGCCTCCGCACCGTGGCCAAGAAGACGCCCGACGGCAAGCACTACATCGTCAACGGCACCAAGAAGTGGATCACCAACGGTGTCTTTTGCGATTATTTTGTCACCGGCGTCCAGACCGACAAGGGCCTGTCCGTGCTGCTCATCCCGCGGGGCGAGGGCGTCGAGACCAAGCTCATCAAGACGAGCTACTCGACGGCCGCCGGCACCACCTTTATCACATTTGACAACGTCAAGGTGCCCGTGGAGAACCTGCTGGGCAAGGAGAACCAGGGAATCTACGTCATCCTCAGCAACTTCAACCATGAGCGGTGGACCATGTCCTGTAAGTCTGCCCTTTATATCTCGGAAGGGGTGTTTCCCCCGCTAAGCCTACGTTCGGGAAGCGAGAGAATGTAGACTGACAAGAACCCACCAGGTGCCGTCGTTCGCTACTCCCGAATCATCATCGAAGAGAGTCTGAAGTGGGCCCACCAGAGAATTGTCTTTGGCAAGAGGCTGATCGACCAGCCCGTCATCCGTCTGAAGTACGTGTTTTTTTTGTTTTTTCATATCCCCCCATCTCACAGCACCATAGAGCCGATGTGATGAAACCGCAGCTAACCAACCTACTCCGGCAGGCTCGCCAAGATGATCGCCCTGGTCGAGGCCCACCAGTCCTGGCTCGAGACGGTCACCTACCAGATGTGCAACATGCCCTACTCGGAGCAGGCCAAGCACCTCGGCGGGCCCATCGGGCTGCTCAAGATGAGCTGCACGAGGATGGCACACGAGATTGCAGACGAGGCCGTGCAGATCTGGGGCGGCCGGGGCCTGACACAGTCCGGCATGGGCCGTGTGATTGAGAACTTCAACAGGGGGTACAAGTTTGATGCCATCCTGGTAAGTTCTTCCCCTACTTTGACGATCATGTCTTGGGATTTTGTTCTGGAGAGAGCTAGGACTAACCTGGTCTTGATAGGGCGGTGCTGAGGAGGTTCTGGGTGATCTTGGTGTAAGGCAGGCCATGAAGTTCATGCCCAAGGAGAAATTATAGAGGAAGCTGTTGTAGAGGTAAGAGGTGGGGATGGAGGAGTACATGTTCTGTGTACAATATCTTAGAATGTTTAGATGAAATGAATCGGAGGATTTCTTGATACACGAAGCCGGCACAATCTCTGGGCCGTCTTCTACGCCCAGTCACTTTGCCAAAGATGGCCACCAACACCTACCTCATGAAAGGAAGGTGAGAAACACCATTGGGACACATCGCACATCTGAGGCAGATGAGTACATTTTAAATGGTATGTAGCAACTCAAAGTACTCTAGTATGTAAAGTACTCATGTTGCACACCTAGGAGGAGACAGACCAATGATGACTCAGCAGCAGCAGCAGCAGCAGGGATGAGCTCCCCCGCCAGAGGATGCAGTCATACCGTAACTCGAGTGCCCCACCAAACTTTTGTCCCCCAACTGAGTCACATCCTGGGTACCATACAATGTACAATACCAAAGAGCCCCTCAACCAAGTGCCTTGCCCTGCCTTGACGAACCCCATCCAGTGACGACAACAAGACCCAGACCCCTCCAGCAGAGCAGACACGACCGACTCAGGAATACAGGGTCCCCCCAATGGATCTCGAGAAATTCCTCAAGTCCCTCAAGGGACAACCACTCGATGCCTCGATTGAGTCACTCGTGGCGTGAGTACACCCTCCACAGACACACACACAACTCGCGACCATACATGCACAGGCTTGTAAAGGATATTTCATGCTCGTTGGTGGATACGCTCCTGACCAGAAAGCCCTCTTCGCCCCTCTCCAGACTCCTCAAGAGAAGACAGATCCATGGCCCCGAGGAATGCGCCCTCGCGACTGCGCACATCCTCCTTCACGTCGTGGCCAAGTCCAAATGGTCCAACGTCGACTCACTCCTCCAGCGCATCGAGAATGTCGGCCGCAAGCTCGTCCTCGCGCGGCCTCAGGAGCTGGTCATAGGCAACATCGTGCGCCGCGTGCTCGGCCTGATCCGCGACGAGGCAGAGGAGGACCGCGCTGGGAATAACGACGACTCCATGTCCGACATGTCGAACCTGCCCGGCGACGAGCCGCAGCACGCGACTGGCTCCATGCCCGCCTCGCCCCGCCCTCGACCGGCCCCGCGCCTCGCGACGCTGACCTCCACCGGCTCCTTCCACGTCCCGCAGTCCATGTTTAATATGCTCCACGACTCGCCGCGGTTTGCAGGGAGCTCGATGGGCACGCCGTTCGGCCGGGGCTCGGGCGCCTCGACGCCCATGTCCCACTCACAGGTGGCCAACATCTCGGCACTGCGCTCCGAGGTCATAGAGGGGATCGAGGAGCTCAAGGACGAGATCGTCTCGGGCGACGAGCAGATCTCCAGCTACGCCGAGGTGCAGATACATCCCGGCTCCTTCGTGCTGGTCTACCGGCCCAACGCGACGGTCGAGAAGTTTCTGCTCGCCGCGGCCAAGAGACGCAAGTTTACAGTCCTGATTGCTGGTGTCAGGCCCTCCAGAGCCGCCGCCACCACTACCGCCACCACCGCCACCACCGCCACCGCCCATCAGGCGGCCCCGTACGCCGCCCTGCGAAAGCAGCTGCACAAGTTTGGCGTCCAGTCCATAGTCATCGCCGGCACTGGTGTCATGGCCTACATGGCCAAGGTTAACGTGGTGGTGCTGAACTCGCAGGCAGTGACGGCCAACGGCGCGGTGCTGGCTGACGGTGGAGCCGCCGTTGCCGCAAGAGCTGCTCACGAGTACAACAAGACGGTGATCGTCCTGGGCGCGGTCTACAAGCTCTGCCCCGAGGACGAGCCAGACCTGGACGCCCTGGTTGACCTGGGCAACCCGCAGAGTCTCATGAGCTATCACGGGCAGATGGTCGAGGTGGACGTCAGCGCTATGAGCTCTGAATACATCTCTCCAGAGCTGGTCGACATGTACATCTCTAACCTGTAAGTTCCCGACTGGGGCACCTGAAAAGTACGAAGGACGAGCAAGGACACTGCGGTCGCTAACAGCCTCTTTTTCAGGGGCCCCCACTGTCGAGACCACCTTCAGGGTATCGTGGGCGACCACTACAAGATCGAGGACGTCGAATTTTCCGCGCAATGAGGAAGGAGTTGAGACAACACGAAGCAGCCTCTTTGATGGGAGCTGTAAGTTGGTACAATCAATGCATTTTCTAGGCCTTCGCATGCAGGTTTTACGATCACTGCAGTCTGGCACAGAGGCTCAGCACCCGGCGTTCAGGGTTGGTTCAAAGGGGGGAAACAAAACAAAATAACAGGAGGGTTCTTGTCGTTCCTTGACTTCACACTTGGATCATATAAGATTTACAGGCAGACAACGGAGTACAGGTCTCTTGCAAGGCTGCCTTGACCTGACGTGCCATCAGGACTGTCCTAACCGGGACTCCCTCTCACTCTCACAGTGCTGCTGCTATGAGAAATACAATTCATGTAGGATGAAAGACTCCTGGTTTTTCCTTCTTCAAACTTAACCTCAAACAAATTGTCAGCAGATAGTTTTGCCAAGTGACGTTGCGCGTCCCAAGTAATATCTTTGGGGTTCTACTGGTTACTATCGGCGTCGGTTGTGGACAGGGCATCCAGGGCTACGTACGGCACAGCAGTGCAGCCAAAGTGCCTACAAGTAAACTTTTGTCATATCATCCTTAAGTTCCGACAAGGCTCGGCAACATCCACCCAAAAGGCATATCTCGGACCGCGCGTTCTTTAGAAGGCCAGAGAATCATATGTGTTGCGGGAGGATGATCAATGATAGGCTCCGGATCGTCACATTCGCTCGTCCAGCCGGCCTGCGTGAAAGTGCATGTGTTCGTTCCTGTTGCCTTGCGGGGCCACGTCAGCTCGCACGCCACGACTGCTGCAGGTGGGAGTCATCTCTGCAGGGCCTGTCAGCCCAAAGTGTTTACTTGGGGGTTCACTGGAGGCCGCTCGGAATATGATTGAGTGTCTTTGTTCTTCCTGCCTGTCTTACTGCGTACTTAGTTACACACCACACCAACCACTACTACTGCGGGCCCCACGAGTGCTCCGCCCTTGCATGGGGAGGTTTCCCCAATAATGAGCTTATCTAGACCTTTAAAAAAATAAAAAATAACATCCTGTCCAAGGCAAATAGCATTCTAGGCTGTGTGAGTAACAGTGTATATGTGTGTGTGTGTGTGTGTGTGACATTCCTCGTCATCATCATCATCATCATCGTCACACGGCCTTTTCAAAAGAGCGAACGGGGAGCCTGTCCACTAATATTTATGGAGGCGTTGTGTGGTCTTGTGTTGCGTGGCTGTGTTTCCCCGCCGCCATCCTCCGAAGCCAGCAAGCAAGCAAAACATACATTACAATTATACTTTCCATCCCTTCATCATCATCATTATTGATCGTTTGAAATCTAAACCTTTAGGTTTATGCTCATTCTAAGTGAATCTAACTTGCCACTCTCCCTCTCATCCCAAAACTGCACACGATAAGAACAAGAACAACAACAACGATAACATCAACAACATATCATCATCATCATCATCATCATCATCATGACACCACCACGTCCACAGGATATCCCTCCGCCGCCATACTCGGAGACGGACATCTACTCAAACTCTGGTCGCTCCCCAGTCCTGGGCCAATCTCAGACCCTCCCCATCCGCCCGCGTACCGCTTCTCACAACAATCTGAATGGTGCTACCCCCGCTCTAGACGACGCCGCCTCGGTCGCGTCCACCACCAGTGAGGTCATCTACACACCTCCTCTGACCCCGCAGAGCTCGCCCTCCCACTCCCTGGGCCCAGGAAACTACAACAGCAGCAGCAACAACAACGACAACAGCAACAACGCAGGTCTGCTGAGCCCGAGCTATCCGGAACACCAGCGCCGTCGCACCAGCGCCGCCGCATCAGACCACCTCAGCAGCGCCTCGGCCGAGGCCTACTTCGAGTCACGTCCAGCTCCTATTCCTTCTGTCGTCAACGCCGAGGAACCCATCACACACACCATCACCGTCCACGCGGCCAGCCAGCCTGAGGACTTCCCCTACCAGAAGGAATGGGCGGGCCGCGGCGTCCTGCATGACGACTGGCAGACGTTCCTCAACTATCTGCTGCCGAATCACGCCGCGGAGAGCAACGAGCACCTCATCGAACGCAAGCTCAGGGCCGAGGGCCTCGAGGGCAGCGAATGCGATGATGACAAGACGACGGCGACGACGGAGAGGGTCGTCACCGGTGGTGACAGGACGCCTGTCGAGGCGCAGCTGGAGCGGATCCGGTCGGCGAGCCGCCACTCGGTGCAGAACGCCGAGGAGACGGTCCGCGAGTGGAACGAAGGCTTCTTTGGGCCGCGAGGCATCACCATCGAGCTTGAACAGATGCCAGCAGACCACACAGAGGGCGAGAGACTGCAGATGCCAGGCTCTTGGGACCAGTCTTTCAACCGCAGCCGCAGCCGGAGCCCTGACCAGCCTGCTGACCACCTACCCAACAACCACAACAACAACAACAACAACACTCGTGGCCCCAACCAGCAGCAGCAGGGCAACAGCTGGTGGCGCTTCAACCCCCTGAACCGCTTCGAGACCTCCAGCGGCGGCCTCCAGATCGGCGGCCTCTCCATCGACGCAGGCGGCGTCGCCTTCGGGGACAGTTTTGTGGCCGACTCCAGGGGCGTGCGGTTCGGCGGTCTGGTGGCCGACAGCGCCGGCGTCAGGATGCACGGGCGTGGGCTCTTCCCGCCGGGGCAAGGTGGTCCTCCTCCTCCTCCTCCTCCTCCTCCTCCTCATAACCCGGGTGGTGGTGCATGGCCACCGCAGGGGCCTGTCCCTCCTATGATGCCGCCTATGTACCCTGGGATGCCTCATCCGCCTCATCCGCCGCCGCCGCCGCCGCCTCCTGGTTTCGAGGGGCCCAGCCCACCTGGATGGCCAGATGAGAAGCAGAAGTCGCGTGAGGGACGCTGGCATCGCCATCACCACCATCATCACCATCGCCAGGGTGGTGACGACAACAACGATGATGACGACATCAAGAACAAGAATAATGATGAAAAGGTCGGCGAACGAGGACGCGGACGCCGTCGTGGTGGTTTCAGGCACGGCGCCCACCGCAGACACAGGTCACTCAGCTCAGCCTCCTCGTCGTCGTCCTCGTCGTCGTCCTCCTCATCCAGCAGCAGCAGCAGCAGCAACTCCTCCTCTGCCGAGAGCGACATAGGCTCCCTCCCCGACCACGACGACCTCCGCGACACCCAGCTCCCTGTAGCCCGCTCCTTCCTCGAGCGCTGGCTCGCCCACCCCGAGGACGGCGCCACCAGGGACCACGTCACCCAGGCCCGAACCGCCCTATGCCAGGCCAGGTCCGCGCCTCTCGAAGGCTACGGCCCACTCCCCGCCACCTTTGAGGAGCGACGAGCCCTCCGCCAGCAGGTCCGCGACATGAAGGCCCGGTGGAAGGCCGTCAGGCGCCAGCAGGTACAGGCCAGGCGCCAGGTCAAGCGCGAGAAGAGGGCTGTGCGGCGGGCCGAGAAGCGCGAGGTGCGCAGGACGAAGAGGGACCTGCGGCAGGCCAAGCGGCAGGCCAAGCGGGATGCCAAGCGGGAGCGGAAGCGGGAGGCCAGGGACGCTGGCCATGGTGGTGGTGGTGGTCGCCGGGGTGGTTGGGATCGCCATCATCACCCTCACTTTCCTCCTCCTCACCCTCCATTTGTCCATGGGTTCAGGGGGGGACCAGCACCGCCGCCACCGCCGCCTGGCGCCGTGCCCTTTACCAACTGGGGCGCCCCGCACCGAGGCGGCCGTGGAGGAGGAGGAAGAGGAGGCATGTTCGGGTTCAGAGGAGGCAGAGGAGGAAGTTTTCCGCCCCAAGGCCCGCACGTCGCCTTCCAGCGCGGCATGGAGGACTGGGGCCGTCGGATGGCCGAGTGGGGCCGTGGTCTCGAGGCCGACCTAGGAGGGCGTGGCCAGTGGTTCCCTGGTGCGTGGCCACCACCGCCGCCGCCGCCGGATGACAACAGCAGCAACCTCCATACTCCTCCTCCTCCTCCTCCTCCTCCTCCTCGTACCCGTGCCGGCACTGGTGAGCAGCAGCAGACGGGCGTGGATGCCCGTGCTGATGGGCCGCATGCTGCCTCAGCTGCCAAGTACCACGCGCTCGAGGCCAAGAGGAAGGAGCTGCAGCGCAAGAGAGACGCCCTGGCTACGTTTGACGGCGACATGCCCGCGTATGCACAAGAGAAGGACAAGGGAGGAGAGAAGGGGCTGGGTGAGGATGACAATGGGTTGGTGGAGAAGCCGGGTGCTCCTACGCTGGTGAACTTGCTGGCTGAGATTGAGGAGCTGCAGAGCACAGTCACGAGGCTGGGTGTTGAGGCCGACGAGCAATATGCTCTGGAACTCATGGCGCTCGAGGCCGAGGAGGAGGAGTAGTAGTAGTAGTAGTAGTAGTAGATTGGGATGGGACGCAATCGGGGCAGGGCGTGCGTATAATCAATCATATGAAATGAGACGGGTCTCTCTTTCGAGTGGATGGATGGATGGATATGTGGTCAATATTTACATGTAGCAACAAATTTGGGACAATGATTATATGCTTGGAAGACTGTGTCAGATAAGCCAAGAATTAATGAGATGTCAAATAGTAAAATGACATTCAACCTCATCGTCGTCAACAGCCAGCAAGAATTCAGCCAGGCCTCCTCCTCGATAGCAGACCCATCGTTGATGCATTTTACAGTAGTTTTTTCTTCCCAGTTTTTGTCTATCCCACTTTAGATGTCTATTGTAATGCTCAGCGCCTCCCCTGCAACGATGTGTATGCCGCCCCACGAATATATATGTTCTCCTCTCGTGCTTCAGTAACAACTGAATCATCATGTGCTCCCCCCCTCCCCCCCCTTCCTCCTCCTTCTTTTACGCCGCATGTTTGCTCTCATCCCTCTCGACCAGCTCGCCCACGCCCAGACCCCTCCCGACCTTCACCTTCCTCTTCTCCTCCTTAGCAGCTTCGGCGCCAGCCTTCTTCTTCTTGGCCGGCCCGTCCTTCTTTTTCGCAGGGTCGCTCCCGACGTCGCCCACTGCATCGCCCTCGTCCACGCCCTCGCTCTCGGCGTCGGCCTGGTCCTGCAGCTGCTCGCGGATGGCGCCCAGGTCCAGCCGCATGCTGTAGGCGTCCTCGCCGTCCGCGTAGTACTTGGCCTCGGTCTTGTCGTTCTGGAAGCCCAGGGTGTCCTTGTAGAGGTGGATGGCCGCCTGGTTGGACACGCGCACGTGCAGGGAGACGTACATGGCGCCAAAGGTCTCGACCATTGCCAATTCTGTTGTTCGTTGTCGTTTTCTCTAGGTATCAGCATTGCTTGACCACACACACACACACACACACACACACACACATGCCGATCATCACCATCATTCATGTTTGATTTTCAAGGGTGTTTGGTGTATATAGGTGTAGGAAGACGTACGGCTCTGGCGCATCAGCTTCTCAGCAATACCTAGCCTCCGGTGCGTCCTCATAACGCTCAGGCTGGTGATGTGGCCATGCGGCACACCGTCGGCAGGATCCTCCTCCATCTTGGCCAGGACGTAACCCACGATCTTGGGATAGTCATACGGTGTCTTCTTGGGGCGGGCGACATCGACAGCTACGAAGCTGAGCTGGGGCCATGACAGCGCATGGTACAGGTAATACTTGAGGAAGTAGTTCTCGGGGAGGTTCTCGAGGTTGGCATGTTGGATAAGCGGCAGGTCGGAGGACCTGAGGACTCGGATGTCCATGATTGTGTTGGTGGGAGGGTGGGATGTATGTGCCAAGGAAACGAGAGGGCAGAAGAAGAGAGAAAGTAGCTTGAACGACAAGCTGTGTAGGAGGAGCTCTGTCAGGTCTGTTCACTTCTTGTTGGTCTGCTGGGGGTCGAAGATGGTCGCGTGTGGGGGGTTAGCCAGAGAAAGAGTTACGAGATTGGGAAGTTTGTTGGAGGATAGAAGCAATCATGTAATGCTTTGCAGGTCCAGTTCAGCGCCAGCCCTTCTCCAGCCTTTGCCTGCCCAGTTAGTAGACGCTGCAAGTACTGAGTAAGTCACAGTGCAGTAAAAAAGTTGGAGGGGCTGCTGCTAAAGCAACCCTTCCTTCCCCCACCCCCCAAGTCCTAGCTGTTTTGTACCCGGCAGCGGCCGGCATACTTTCACCCGACTGGAGCGCCTAAACTGTGGGCGCAGTACATTGAAATATAGTGGGGAAAGGCCCCCCCAAAGGAACCTCCAATGCTGTTCTTGTTGGCTACAGCAGGGGACCCAGCGCCTAGTGGAGGCGGGGGGGGGGGGGTGCCTGGGAGCTTCACTTACCAGTATACTTGCAGCTCGGTCAAGCAGGACACCGATGATATATAAATGGGGAGAGGGATGCTCACGATACTGCTGCTGCTGCATGCACGGGTCCTTCCCTCTTTACTTTCTTTGCCTTTTCATTCTCTCCTGACATAATTTTTCCGTGCTATTATAGTATCTAACATACAGTGTACCACCTGTCTACACTCATCTGAGATAACCCTTTATTCTTCATCTTTGTGTCTGTCTTTCTTGCACATTTGGCTTGGGTGTTGGTCGCTGTTTTGGTTTCCAGAACACTGTCATTGGCTTGTCATTCAGCATAGCGGAGTTCATTCAAAATCAATCAATCAGTCAATTGAGCAGCAGGAAGATGGCCAGCAGAGTATTAGCAGGGAAACTGGGAATAGTCACGGGCGCCTCGAGAGGTAATCTTATATATGACCTCCCCTTCCTAGTCGAAACGTTCTCATCACTTAATAATGCAACAGGCATCGGGTCCGCGATCGCAGAGAACCTCGCTTCCAAAGGCTGTAACCTGGTGCTGAACTACACGTCCAAATCCTCGACCTCGCTCACCAGGGAGCTCTCCAAGAAGCTCGAGAGCAAGTATGGCATCCAGACCTTTGGCGTGCAGGCAGACCTAGGAACACCCAAGGGCCCGTCAGCCCTCATCGCCGCCACCAAGGACCAGTTCCTGTCCTCGCCGCCCAGCCCGGACGCCAAGTTCCAGATCGACGTGATCGTCAACAACGCAGGCGTCGCCCGGAACGACAAGCTGCCGGACATCAAGCTCGAGGACTTCGACGCCACCTACCACGTCAACGTCCTGGGGCCCCTGCTCCTCATGCAGGCTGCCGCGCCCTACCTCCCCACCGACCGCTCCGGCCGCGTCGTCAACCTCTCGTCCATCTCGTCCGACTGCGGCTTCCTGGGGCAGTCCATCTACGGCGGGTCCAAGGCCGCCATCGAGGCCATGACGCGCGTCTGGGCCAGGGAGCTGAGCGAGCGCGCCACCGTCAATGCCGTCAACCCGGGCCCTGTCGAGGGGCCCATGTATGCTGCCAACAGCGACGAGTTCAAGGCCGGCATCAAGGGCTGGATCGAGCACGCCCCGCTCATGCGGGCGCGGCAGGGTGTGGACGCTGACGAGGTCGTCGAGGAGGCGAGGACGGGCGGTGGCAGGCCGGCCTATGTCCACGAGATCGCCGGGATCGTGGGCATGCTGTGCACGCCAGATGCCGCGTGGTGCACCGGGCAGGTGGTCTGCGCCAACGGTGGTCTGTTGATGCATTAGACAAAGAAGCGTGTGTAGCAGCAGCAGCAGCAGCAGCAGCATGGGAACACTAGGCCAGCGCAGCTCTTATGATATCCCATGCGAACTTCTGCCGAGCCTCAGGCATGTCCTCAATGCCACTAACCCTAGGATCGAAGTCCTTCCACAGCAGCTTTGGGTGTATGTAGTGATAAATGCCATTCGCCGGCGCCGTGTCGCTGATCTTATGCAGCACCTTGGCCATGCCCTCCGTCTCGAGCATGTCGTTGAGCTGGAACTGCTCCTCCACCTCTCTCCTGTGCTTCTTGCACCTCGTCTGCCAGACAAATGCGAGTACCAGCGCGGCCATGGCCGTGGCCACAGGAGTTGCGAATGACGTCCCGTCAGCGAACTGGAACCTGCCTCCTTTCGCCTCCGGCCAGTGTGTAACGATGCGCTCGTTCGTCTCAGAGGGGTGGCCGCAGAAGTTCTGAAAGTCCACGATTCTGTCCCACTGGTGAGGATCCATCCGCTCTCGAACCGGTCCCCCTTCTTCGAACCTGACGATCCGGGCCTGGCGCCAATCTCGATGTGTGAGGTCAAGTCCCGTGTCGAGAACGGCGATCTTGACGATCCTGTCATCGTTATGGAATCGAAAGTTTTGCCCCGGATCCTGCAATGTTGCCAGGATCTTGTCCACGGCACAGCTGAATACAGTAGTCCTCCGACCAATGACAAATGGAAGTTTCGCGCTCCCTGGGAATCCAGAACTTCGGTTGGCCTCAGTTCTTACGACAGGTTCCCACTCGCCGTCACAACAACCATCAACTCTGCTTCCTTGTAAAATTGAGCACTTATATGAGGATCGTTCCTTCGTCCACGCAATGGCATGCAAAGAAACCCCAGAGACACACGCTTGCCCCCTCGACCCCTCAGTCGTCAGCACGATGATCTTCCCAGAGTCCAGTTTTTTCAAGGAACAACAGGCTTCTGCGCTTCCGTCACCAGCAGATGTCCGAGCTCTCAACGAGGCATCGGGGCATCACCGAGCCAGACCTTCTGTGGATAGCGCAGGCATATCTGAGTGGAACAGGAAGTGTTGGTAAACACCCTCTGAGTGACATCCTCATTGGTCCCCACCCAAAGCTCGCGGGGCCCTTTCTAGGCCCGAATGCCACGCAACAATTCCACGATGCTTGCACTATCGACATCGCCGGCCCAGAGCCGATTGTGTTTACTCACAGTGATCTTTGCCCTCCCAACATCCTCTCCTCTCAGGAACCTAATCCGAGGGTGGTTGCGATCCTCGGCTGGGGCCAGTCGGGCTGGTATCCTTGGTATTGGGAGTATTGTAAAGCGCGGCGAGGCGGGCGGATCGAGTCGTGCTTGGATGCCGTTCTCCAGGAGGAGTGGCACACCAAGTATCTGCCCATGGTTATTGACTCGGTGGGTGATGAGAAGTATTACTATCCGTGGCTGTACTTCATGTTGTCAAAGATATAATTCAGCCTCAAGGCTTGTAAGTAAGATCCTACAAGCGACTTCACTCTTTGACCAGAGGAACATCTCAGCTTTACACTACAGTGACTACACACAGCCCATGATAGGTGCCAGTCTTCAACCTAGTTGACTTGGAGCCCTCAATGCGCCTTTCTCAAGTCCAATCTCCTTTGTGTAAGTAGAGCTCGGCTGCTCAGCAACAAAGCCCCCCGGAATGTGCTGGCTTTGCCAGCGAAAATTGAAATTCAGGTGACCATCAACAGGATCCAAGTTCAAAATATCCCTTGTCTCTACAGCATTCAGTCTGGAGATAATCAGATTGAACTCTACCCATTGTGTTGGAATCAAATTGATGATATAGCAATTCTTGCAGAAGAGAACTAGAAATATGTTCAAGGGTGATAATAGTCACTAGATTCTGTCTCCTCTTCGAACACCCGAGAACCAAGCGATGGAGGTTGGACAAAGACACCATCTCAACAAAGATGCCTAATTATGGCCTTTCATTGAGAGTTTCTAAAGTGCATTGTCCACACGAAGAAAAGTTGGCAGAAAGAAGTTCTATTCTTATCAGACCTACACTTTATCTTCTAATATTGACGTGATTCTTAAAGCACCGTGTTCAGCACCCTTTTTGATGGTTCCTGAATCTTCCAAGATCAAAACAGCAGGACTGATACTTATCTTCGATATATCATCTTGTTGCAAACTAAACATATCTGGCTATTATTTAAAATTAGCAGAAAAGGCCCTCAAAAATTTCCACGATGAGCAGTAATAACAACAACAACCAAGGGTCAATGTTGCCCACAGCCTTGGAGGCAAGCTCGATCCCGGTGAGGGATACAGTCGACCATTCTGCCACAGTATCAACCCCGAAGAGCGACACAGAGCAGGCAGGTGACTGTGCGCAGCCAGAAGACACCTCCCAGCTAAATGGCGATGCCAAGCCTGAAGAAGCCACCCAGCCTAAAGAGGTTGCCCTGACCGAGGATACTGTCAAGCCTGAGGATGTTGGCCTGCCTGAGGACACTGCCCAGGAGAACGCTGCCGAGCTTGAAAGTACTACCCAGCCTGAAGACACTGTCCCGTCTGAGGATGCTTCCAATTATGAGGTAACTGCCCAACATGAAGACGCTGCTCAGCTAGAAATTACTGCCGAGCCTGAGGATGCTGCTCAGTCTGAATTTAATACTCAGTCTGAAGGCACCAATCAGTCTAAAGCTACTACTCAGTCTGAAGCTACTACTCGGTCTGAAGAAATTCATCAGCCGGAGGACACTGTCCAGCCTGAAGACATTGCCGAGTCTGAGAACGCTGTCGATCCTGAGGATATTGCTCAGCCTGAAGACACTGTCCATCCCGAGGATGATCCCCAGCCTGACATAACTTCTGATTCAGATGCAGATTCAACTTCAACAACATCCAAGAAGAAGGAAGGAGCTCGGTGGAAACGAAAGACGAAAAAATGGCAAGAAGAGCTGTTCAAAACCAGAGTGTTCGCAAAGCTATACCGGGACTATATAGTTGTCGAGAACGCTTTGCGCGCACTCTCAACTCCAGTTCCCTGGTGGGAGAGCACCATCAGTACCGGCTTCAAGTTTCTTGCGTTTTACCTCGTGCTCCAACGTGTCCTTTCCTACAGCACATTTCTGGGCTATCAGTTGCCCTGGGCCTCGATAGCAAACTCAGGGTGTTCTGAGAACAGCACGACTCATCCTCAAACCCTGCACCTTCCGGACTACTACTGGACCCTCAACGTCCCACCTCATGCCAGCGACAAGGAGATTAAACAGAGTTACGATGGGATTCTGGAGATCGCGCGCACCGAGGGCGGCAAAGAATCTACGATAGACACCAAAGAGGCGAAGCTTGCCTATCATACCTTGACAAACCCCATGGACAGATGTGTGTACGACGCGCTCTACCAGGGCTTTTGGACAAATGACCAACCGGGGTTGGCCAAGTACTGCAAGAGCGTCGTTGACAAGCAGAAGAAACGAGAAAACGAGGGCTGTGACAAGCATGACTGTGTTTTCGTTAATATCCTAGAGGACGTCGTCGAGAAGCATGTTATCGAAACGAATGCTATTGTCACCATTCCAAGAGACCCCAAAGGAACGGCGAAAAACAAACAGAATGGAAAGGGTAAATTGAACAAGATACTTCCAGGAGCATTGCTGCGGCGTGTGGAAAGGCAGAATGAGGGGGACCAGGAGGGGGGTCAGCAAGTCCTGAATCAATATCAGAGACTTCGAGGATGGTGGGACTGATGCTGGGCATCCGGTCGCTTTGCTTGTTTTGTGCTTCATGTATCTTAATTATATGTATAGCAATTAATATACCAAGTACTAAAAAGGAGACCTTGTGTCGATTGTAGTGTGATAGAGCATTTTAGATTTCTGCCCTTGGTCAAGACCTCATTTGAATAGAAATGGATCTTCTTGAGAACACGTTCATACATGCTGAATATCAATTGATGTCTCTCCAGGAGGATACTATCCCAGAGCGTATCATGTCAAGCTATAGCTGCTCTCCAGAGATCTTTCTTCTTTTCTTCAATAAAATAAAAAATAAAATGAAACAAACTTCGGGTACGTGTGTGTATTTACCCGCTTGCTGGAACAATGCTATCAATTACAGACTGGACGACACAGCCCCCGGAATCTTCTGAGAGTCATGTATTTCATATATTTAACATAACGAACCTCTAATAATCATGTTGAGCCTTCGACCTGATATGGTCAAAAGACTGGGATAGGCGGAGATTCGGACTAGTCTCGCGAATTGTTCGTATCGGCTGGTTTTGACAGCTGCTGGCGATTTCCTCAAGTATTTCAAAGGAGTCTTTCGCCTGTATCGCCTTTCTAATATTCTATGTATGGGAATCTGAAGTGGTAAGGCAAAGAACGTACCGTCCTGCAACTGCAAAGCGCAAGATCTATCGGCCGAATCCGGGTCCGAAGACACGGATCCGAGCAGCTACTGAATGTGCTTAGGCTGGACGGTACGAATATCCCATCTCACAAAGACTTCCGCGATTCATCCACTCAATAAGTACAAGGTACTCACTCGTGTACACACTTGACCGACCTTGTTCCGACATCAATAGCTATTGCCGAGCTCAAAGTATCAGCAAAAACCAGCCGTCACCCTTTCATCAGCCCTCCGTCTCGTGAGAAGAAGAAAATTTACTCTTAGGCGATCATGGCATCTAGCGATCCGTTCGACGACGTCCTCAATCTCGAGGATAGATTTTACTCGGAAGGCTATGAACAAGGCGTCGCTGACGGCGCCCGCGCGGGCCGGGTTGAGGGCCGCTCGTTCGGCATCGAGAAGGGCTTTGAGAAGTTTGTCGAGGCGGGGCGGCTCTACGGCAAGTCTGTGGTGTGGGCGAACAGGCTCCCCCAGTCTCAGGCCCGCGTTCAGGTGTCGGAGGCACCAGATGCTGCTGCTGCAGCATCTACTGCTCCGGCTGAGACCTCCTCGGCGGTCAGCAGGAGCTTGCCCAAGTTGGACAAGGGAGGCTCGAGGCTGGAGAAGAATATTGTCACCCTCCACGCGCTGGTGGAGCCGGATACCTTGTCGACGGAGAACACGGATGAGGCGGTCAACGATTTCGACGATCGGGTGAAGAGGGCACAGGGAAAGGCGAGAGTGATTGAAAGGAATATTGGGGAGGATAGCGGTGCCGACGCCGCGAAGGCGGAGGGTAGCAGCCCCTCGATCACAACGGCGAAAGTTGGCGACCGCGGTGAGCCTTCAGTTTCTTCCGCCTCTCCACCTCAGGGAACAGGCATCCAATTCTGAAGGCCTCCAACGGTCCTCGAAGCCTTCCAGAATAGCACGAAAAAGATACACAGGATGCAGGAGGACGTCTTGTCCCGCCGCGAGCAATCGCTGCATGCCGGCATCAGAGGGGCGACTCAGCTCGGGCTTGTGCACTGCAGATATCCGTATCGACGGGGCATCCACGGCAATACATGTTGGGTGTTCACCTCAGGTCAGCCAAGACCACACCGATTGGACTTGTGCTCGCGTCTTCTTGCGTCTCTGCCAGGTCGAGAGGAGAGACGAAGCACAGCTAAGAAATTTAAAGA
The DNA here is from genome assembly GCA_014850475.1 of Cryphonectria naterciae. Taxonomy (NCBI): domain Eukaryota; kingdom Fungi; phylum Ascomycota; class Sordariomycetes; order Diaporthales; family Cryphonectriaceae; genus Cryphonectria; species Cryphonectria naterciae. The sequence continues at coordinate 23,901 of JACWST010000020.1, forward strand.
ACACTACCTTGAAGTATGTAAGTAAGGTGTGGTATCATTATTGGTAGACATGAGCTAATTGATATTTAGCAAAGAAACCTCTCGCCGGTGCAGACTCGGAGGGCATCTCAACCGTCCCTCGCGCGCCGCTCCATCTGAACTCTTCAAGCTGAGCCAACTTTTCTAGTAGTTCGGCTGGATACATGGCAAGCGATGTTCTGAGCATGAGGGACACACTGTGTAGTCTGGAAACTAAATGGTGGTTTCTGGTCGCGCCTCAGGCGAATGTCTCAAGTGCAGAGGTCTACAAGTTCGTCGTGGCATATTTTCTCCGATTGCAATAAGCAGATACCGATTTACTCAAGATTCGTGCTCCGTGGCAGTGATTTGAAACACCTCAAGACAAGAAGCTCTTCACGCAGCCTGTGCACAGGTCATCCACGGTCTCGACTTCCAGTAGAACCCCCTGCGCGAGAAAAAAAGGGCTTTGGAAAGCTTTAAAGAAGATCATCAATGTCTAATCATTTTCTCGCGATAATTGCGACTTTTATACATGTCTCGCTGCCCCGTATCGTCCCTTCACGCTCTCAACCTCACTCGAACGTCCGGCATGGGTATCTGTTCCATCCAGTTAGCAAAACACCATACAACCAACAGAGAAAAACCCCCGCAAACCGTCGTGGATCAAAACTTACTTGTCCGGGTAGCTCTGTTCCTCCGTCAGCCCCCAGGGATGCACATCCCACTCCCCCTTCTTCAGGCTCTGGCCACTGGGCAGGGGCGGCAGGCCGTCAACGAGCAGCTCCCTGGCAACGTCGACGCCCTTCTCCTCAAAGACCCTCGCGAGGCCCTTCTCCTGGCCCTCGGCCTCGGCGGCCACCAGGGCCTTACTGCCCTCCTCGCCGATCAGCTCGACCTTGGGGGCCTCGGCGCTGCCAACGGTCAGCAGGGCGACGGCGTCGGCCTGGGAGACGACGCTCAGTCGTGGGTAGTTGCGGCGGGAGTCGCGCTTCCAGTACGCGTTGTCAGCGATGTCGCCGGCGGGGACGGTCACTGGGTCGTCGTAGGCCAGAGGATCGTTGCCGCCGGGCGTGGGCCAGCGGAAGTAGGGGTTGAGGGGCACGCCGTTGGAACGATTGGGGTCGATGGCGGTGGCGCGGCGGATTCGCTCCCAGATTCCGACGGACTGGAGGGTTTGTTTCTGGACGAGGACAGAGAGGGAGGGCATGTCAGTCTTGTCTGGCTGCTCGCGGGTAGAGAGGTAGGTTGTGCTTGGGATTTCCGATCCCAATTGGGCAGGCGCAGAGCTCTTCTTACCTTTGCTACGGGGATCACATGGCCCGCGGTAGCTGTCACTACTGCCTTGGAGGCCATGGTGTAGGCTTCTTTTGGGGGGAAGAAGAACTAGGAATGGAGGTTCTGTTGGTGGTGATATGGAGGGGAGGGCAACTTGCTTGGTTGCTGCTTTCAAGCGCATCACTGAATCGAATGGGAGAGGCTGCTCCGAGAAACACAAGCGACGTGATTGGTCGAGAGGACTTAGTCAGCTCGGGCCGGGCCGGGATTGCTGGTCGGCAGGCAGGAACACATTTGGGGCAAAGGAGTACCTTGGGACCTGCGCTTGCTACGTTCTCCAGCTTTCCTCCCTCTTCATGGCCTGCCCATCCAGAGCCACCCACCCTGGCCCTACTTCCCTCCTCCCGAGATCACGGCTGATTTACTACTGCTATCATGCATGTAGCACATCTGCGTCTTTGATCAACTGATTGGCTGTTTCTCCAAGCATGCTGTCTCACGCGGTCCCCGGCCAAATGTCGGCTGCGAGAATCAATGAAGACCGAGCTAAGCGGTGTTGATTGATCGATATTACTAAGTAGGATTCGAGCGCGAAACCAGATCCCGTGCCGACCAACAAGGTCAGTATTGGTTCTGCTGGGTGTGGTGTAGGGACAGGACAGTTGGCGCCCCTGGGGTAAACCTTAGTATGCGTTCAGCCCGGTATGGAGCTTCAGAGGGGATGGCACACCCACCCCCAACTTAGGCAGTACGTACTTAGCGACAGCGCCCCATGAAGACGATTTGTCTCTCTGGGAGGAGGCGTCTGCAGTCTTGTCAGAGAGGGGCGGTCTCACCTGGGAAGATGGCATGGTCTGCACCGTCTGTTCCTTAGGGCAGCAGCCTTTTCTCTGATGCAACTAAAGACATTTGAGGCATCTGGATCTCGAAACTCTGAATTTGGAGCTAGGCGATTGGGGACAGAAGAGGAGAAGTTGGGTGTGTAATTCCGGGACTGGGCGGTAGGTCAGATCAGATTGGATTGAACGGACGATGATGAAATTGCCTTGTTAGACTTGAACCAACCCTCTTTCTCACTTAACCCCCCCCCCCCCCTCTCTTCCCCTCCTCCCAAAACGCCCTGGGGCGCACCTGAAAAAAAGAGAAAAAAAAAGAGTCTACCAAAGAAAGAGCTGGAGCATACCGCCCGGGTCCTCCTGCGCCTGGGTGTAGGCCGAGGAGGTCTCTCGACAGCTGCGCACTGAGGAGCTCCCTGTCTGGTTTCTGATTGGCTCGAGCTCTACCCCAGACGACCTCCCATCCCACCGCGCCTTGCTTCCCATATCTACCCTCCTCCATCCCCCCTCCGTGCCCCCTTGAACTTGCTTTTCTTTTTTTCTTTTCCTTCTTTTGCTTTTCCAGCAGACAGATCGCTTTCCACCCACACCCTCTTATCTCCACTGTATACTGTCGTAAGCTCGAATTTCCCAACCCCCCCTTTGTGGTCACACACCCGGGGCCACTTCCCAACTGTACTTTCCTCCTCGGACACGCGGCACTCTGCGTGTTTCATCACTTCTCCACAGCCTGTAGGTTTTCCCATTCTCAAAATGACGTGAAATCACGATGATGTGCACTCCATATTGTGTATTCTGCGATAGAACACGTAGTCGATGCCAAAGTTGTGGCTGACAGGCTCCCATTAGATCGCTCTCCTCTAACCCCTCAAGATGCCCGTTGAGCTCCGCAAGCGCAAGGCTCCCCCGCCAGCACCCGAGCCTCCCAAGAAGAAGGCAGCCAAGGCCACAACCAAAGTCAAGGAGGCCGTCAAGGCGGCCGTCAAGGGCAAGACTGCTGAGCCTGCCAAGGCAGAGGCGCCCGCCAAAACCAATGGGGCCGCCTCGAAGAAGGTCGCGGTCGGCGACAGCATCGACCTTGCCACTTTTGGCGGCGATGTCACCCTCAACGACGGGACCGCCACGACTCTTGCCTCCCTCGTTGAGGAGTCTGGATCTGGAGTTGTCCTCTTCACCTACCCCAAGGCCTCGACGCCGGGCTGCACCAACCAGGCCTGCCTGTTCCGGGACTCGTATGAGCCCCTGACTGCTGGTGGCCTAACCATCTACGGCCTCTCTCGGGACTCGCCCAAGAGCAACACCACCTTCAAGGAGAAGCAGAAGCTGCCCTACCCCCTGCTGTGCGACCCCAAGGCCAGCCTGATCTCTGCGATCGGTCTGAGCAAGGGCCCCAGCAGCACCCAGAGGGGCGTCTTCGTGGTGGATAAGGCGGGTAAGGTGCTCCTGGCCGAGCCTGGCAGCCCGGCCGGGACCGTCCAGGCTGTGAAGAAGCTGGTCGAGTCCGGTGCTGCGAACGGTGCTGCTCCCGAGGCGGAGAAGGAGGAGGAGAAGGAGAAGGAAGAGAAGGCCAACGGTGATGCGGATGAGGAGGCCAAGGCAGAGAAGTCCGAGGAGAAGAAGAAGGAGGCGGAGAAGGAGGAATGAGGAGTTCCGGCCCCTATGGCCTGCGTTTTGTCCTTGTCTGACAAGAGACTGATCGTTGTAACAGGATAGGACCTTGGGCGTCATTTGTCTTTTCAGTATTGCTTTGCTGGTAGGAGAAGAATGCCGATCTTGGCCCAGACTGGGAGCGGTTCTTGTTATCAGTGTGTACTGTACTATACGATCATCAGCCTGTTTATCTACTTAGTAGTCTCTATCGCGAGGATTCCTTATCGTGTAGGGAAGGTCTGAAGGTGAAGGCTGAGCGACAAGATGCAACAGTGATTTGAAGTATCTATATATGCTCAGACCTAACAAACTATATCTCTCTTGTTCTGAATTTCATCTTCGCTAAATGTCTCCCATGTCAATTCTGAAGGCAGCGAGTAAGCAGCACGTACTACGATTCTCTACTTGGATGGCATGTAAGAGCAACAGCAGGCCCCACTTTAATGAACTGCACCCTAACCTTCAGCGGCGCCGCGCCACCGAGGGCTATTATTTACTTAAGAGTACTTCCTACATTCAATCATTGATTCTAACAAGCACCGGAGCTCCCTTTGCGCTGCCATTTTCTCGGCTCCCAACAAGCCTACAAGAGCTCCTTCTTCATCCACCCCAAAACCCACCCTACCGACCAGTAAGAAAGCGAAAAAGGATACAAGGAGAGAAGGCGACCCCCAGAAAAGAGACATGGCCGCGCCGCCTCCACCACCGCCCAAAGCCGGCGGCGGCATGTCGCTCTACGCGAACCTGCTGAACCCAAAGGCGGCCGACGCTTCTAGCTCGGCCTCAGCGTCCATCACGGGCGCCCCTGTGGCCTATGACGGTGGAGAGAAGGACGACGCCTCTAGGAAAGAGGCCATCCCGGGTACGCGAAAGCTTTCTCCCCCTCCTCCCTCCCCCAACGACCGCAGCAGCAGCAGCTCTTTTGTCACCCTTCTTAGCTGACCAAACTACCTTCCTCGGACGCACCCCTCCAGCCATGCGCTTCCAGCCCATCATCCGTCGACCACAGGCAAACCAGAAGAAACCTCCCAAGCCCGGGTTTCCAAAGGCTATACCACAACAGCCGCCACCACCTCCTCCCACCACAGCCGCCTCCGCAAGCGAGGCCAACAAAGATGCCACAGGCGGCAGCACCGTGGTGGCGACACAGCCGTCCGATCTACCGTCCCAAGCACAGCGTACCACCCTCGCCGACTGGGCTGCCACAGAGGATGACGAGTACCTATGGGGCACAGGTGAGAAGCGCCAGCGGGGCGGACGCAAGGCGGCGCGGAAGAGGAAGAAGATGAACGCGCAGGACGGCGGCGGCCGGCAGCGCGAGACGGACTGGGACGAGATCTATGACCCGGCGCGGCCGACGAATGTCGACGAATACCTCCGGAGTGAGGAGAGGATACGCGAGGTGCAGGAGTGGAAGGCTGTGCTGTATGCGCACAGGCGCAGGAGGAGGGGGAGCTACGATGAGAGTAGTGAGGAGGAGGACGACGAAGATGGTGAGAGGAGGGGAATGGGTCTGGGCAGTACGTTTTCTCCCGTTGTCTTCTCTATGTTTAGCAATCTCTCGCTCCCTGGCTGTGCTTTCTTCATGCTCACGACATTCTTTTCTTTTCTCATCTCTACCAGATCAATTCGCCCCTCCCGCCGAGTACTCCTTCGCACCACCACCAATGTCACCACCACCGCCGCCGCGAGAACCAGCGGCACCCGTGCCCAACGACGCAACGGGCGACGACGCCTATGCCCGGCGCCTCGCGCTGTCAGGAATGGCACCACCACCGCCCACAGATACCCCGACTCCACCACCTCCTCCTCCACCTCCCGAGGAGCCAGTTCAAGACGCTGCGACCATCACCCGCGGTCCTGTTCGCTACGAAGCACCGCCCCAACCCAGCGCCGCCCCTCACGATGCCATGGATATCGACGACGATGACGACGACGACGACATAGGAAACATCGACCTCCCACCCGCCCTCGGCCTCGGGGCGCCAGACGCAGCAGAAGGCGAAGCCCAGCAGTCCCGCACCAACCGGCCCGGACAAAAGGGATTTGCCCAGCGCCTGATGAGCAAGTACGGCTGGACCGCTGGCACAGGCCTCGGCGCGTCCTCCTCGGGCATCATTAACCCCTTATCCGTCAAGGTCGAGAAGCGCAAGAGGCGACCGGACGCCGAGGGCGGCGGGTTCGCGGACCCGGGTGGGCGGGGCAAAATCGTCGGAGGCAAAACAGCTCCTGCTCCTGCTGCAGCAGCAGACGACGGGCCGGAGGGCGCGGGCAGCGGCAGCAAGTTCGGCCCCATGTCGGAGGTGGTCGTGCTGCGGAACATGCTCGAGGGGATGGACAACCTCGAGAGCGAGATCAGCGACGGGCTCGGCCAGGAGATTGGCGAGGAGTGCGGCGACAAGTACGGCCGCGTCGAGCGGCTGTACATTGACGTCGGGGGCCGGCAGGTCTTTATCAAGTTCACCGATGCCGTGTCCGCGCTGCGGGCGGTCAACGCGCTCGAGGGGAGGGTCTTTAACGGCAATGCCATCGCCGCGCGCTTCTGGGATGCCGACAAGTTCGAGAGGGGGGAGTATGGTGGGCCATTGTAGTCATTTATACCCACAGTAGCAGTCGTAACTTGTTATCAAGAAGTGATTCACTTATCTATTTATTCGGCCATGCCCTTTTTTCTTTTTCTTGAAACATGCATCTCAAGCAGCGTCGTACAATTTGCCCCTGTCCCGGACGAGGGTGAAGAAGTCTACTCCGGACAAACGGGGAACGAACACATCAAGGGAAAAAAAAAAAGAAGACGTTGGAAGGGAACCCTTTGGAACTGGATTTTGCGAACTCTAGAGGGGAACATCTAGTTATGTACAAATTCCGTAATAGAATAATCCTCTCCAAAGCCAAGGATCATCATGATGACCGTAGGAAATACTGGTTCCAGCCGGGCCTCGAGTCGGCAGTCCCTCCCAATTATTTTCCGGTTCTCCATCACGGCCACAACACACCAGGTTATTATAGGCATTATCCATCTTCAACCCTCACACATCCTGATCAACCCTCGATGAAATAAGCCCCCACGAGACAGACGAGACAAACTTCAATTGACACATCGGAAGTCAAAGACCACACCAAGCACGCACGCGCCAACGCTCATGGAACGTTTTTTGGATAAAGAAAAAAAGGGAGGAATTATTAGTCTAGTGTGGTTTTTCCTGTACGTAGAAAGTGACTCCCATGAACCACGCGCGCGAGTGCGGATGACTTGCTGAGCTAAACAAACCAGAACCTTCAGACACGAAAAAAGATCCTATCATCCTGGGGGAATTTGCTGTAAAAGGAAATGAACGCCTCCTGTTTGTTTACCCTGACCCTTAAGCAGTATCACATCAATGCTACCAAAAAGCAACACAACCCTTCTCATCATGCCAGACAGCCCCCTCTTTACAGCAGCTGAGCCAGCAGGCCGACGAAGCTGAGACCCACGACAGCAGAGCTGACGTGCATGTTGGCGGCGTTGCTGCTGGTATTGCTGGAGCCGCTGCTGGTGGAGCCACCGCTGGCGCTTCCCGAGTTGGCGTTGGCATTCTCAGAGTTGCAGATCGTCTTGCCCTGGATGTCACCGTTGCCAGTGGGAGAAGGCGCGTGGGAGCTCAGAACCTTGCAGTCGTCATCGATGTCCTCAGTGGAGGTCACGGTGAAGGTACCGACAACATCGTCAATGTCGGGCATTTCGACGCTGCGCGAGAGCCATGGTTAGCACATCTGGTTGCAAGGTAGATCGCCATCATGACGAGGAGATCGACTTACTTGGTAAAGTTGCCACCGCAGTCAACAGCACCGAGGACGGTAGCCAGCTTGGGGAGGGTCAGGTTCTGGAAGGCAGTGTTGTTGACGATGGTGAGACCGCCACCGACCTTCTCGAGCACCGGCAGGTTGAGGCTGGTCAGGTCGGCGTTGTTGATGAAAGAAAGGTCACCAGAGGTGGTCTGGGTCAGGTTGGGAGCCGAGAAGGAAGTGAAGTAGTTAGAGTCGAAGCGGGCAGAGCCGTTCACGACCTCCAGGGCGGGGATGGAGAAGGTGGTGACATTGGCAATCGTCAGGTTGGAAGCCCAGACGAGGCTGGAGAGGGTGACAGCCAGGTCCTGACCGTTAGCCTGCAGGGTGAGACCAGTCAGGTTGGTCAGGGCCAGGTCGATCTCGGTGAGACGGCCGTTGTTGTTCAGGTCCATGGTGCCAACGGTCTCCAGGCTCAGACCCTCCAGGCTACCCAGGTGGGTGTCGCTGATGGTAACGCTGGTGGCCTTGTTCACACCGGTGGTGAAGGTCAGGCTGTTGAGGGCAGGCAGCGTCTGCCACTGGATGCTACCGACAGTCTCGAGAGCAGTGAAGCTCAGGGTGGACAGGGTAGTCAGGTTGTTCAGGAGGAAGGTATCCGAGATGGAGTTGAGGCTGCTGGCGCTGAGGGAGATCAGGGCCAAGCTCTCGGCCGTGAGGCTACCCTCGATAGACTCGACGCTGCCGAGATCGACAGCGGTTCCGGCATCCTCGGAGATCACAACATCACCGGTGAGGGTGGTGCAGCTTGCGATAGCGGCATCGGAAGAGGCAGTGATCGTGAAGGTAGCGGACGAGCAAGAAGACGCGGCTGCAGAGATGTGTTAGTCAGACATGAAGCTCGCACGAACCATCTCAAGATCAGACGCGGTAGGTGTGAAGCAAACTTACCAGAGACACCGGTGGCAGCCAACAGGCCTGCAATGGCAATCTTGGAGAACATCTTGACGGGCTTGATTCGATTGACGAGTTAGCTGAATGCTGCGACGAGATGTTCGATACCCTCTCAGTGAAGATGGAGCCTGTGCTGTGTGATGGTGGTTTCGTGAACAAGGAAGAAAAGTATGCAGTGTCCAGGATCCACGAGCTCTGGTTGTAAATATCGCGGGTATCTGAAAGATGAATGCTGATGTAGTTTATTTCGCCACAGAACCGACTGACTGGACGAGAGAAGAAACTCGGTCGTAACGTATTGATGTTGTTGGATGGGTTCCAAAACTGTGTGTTGTGTATTGGGGTGGGAAGATGGGAGGGAGGACCAAGCCAAAGCGCAAATGTATCAAATGGATCGTACGAGAGCGCGAGACCGTCCTAGAGATGTTCTCGCAGTCGCTTGTGATTCCAAATCGACCTCGTTGCAAGAGCTCCTTCCCAGATGATGGCAGGACCACGTTTTTCCAAGAACAAAGGTCGAGCCTACTCCTCCAGAGCTGATGGCACGGCGATGGTCAAGGTGAAAAGGAGTCGCAGAAGGTCGGAGGCGGTTGCCGTGGCTCCCAGGATATCCAAACAAAACAAATCCACAATGCAATCGAAAACGGGCGGGCAGTGGCAATTGTGTTGGGGTAAGGGGGAGAGGAATTTGACAGCTGTCTCTGTATGGTTAACTTACGATGTGAAGAGTATGGGACAGATTCCAGTCAAATTGGCGTGGAATTCCAGAAGCTGAGGAAGGAGCTGGTCTGGTGGTGGTGGTGACGACGCGGCAGGAAAAAGGGGCGAGTTTAGTAAGGCAGGAAGTAGGCTTGAGAAAATTAACCACGAATGCTTCCTCTTGGCTCTCTCCACACCAGATAAATATTGGACAGTAGCGAGTGTCGTGAAGTAGAAAGACGGAAGGAAGAGAGAGAGAGAGAGAAGAGAAGGCCTCAGGAAAAATGGGATGAGGAATGGAAGAGAGAAGAAAAAGGGTGGAAGGGAGAGAGAGAAGAAGGGACGGGGCTGGGCCTGGCGTGGTGTTGATTAAAGCGTGTGCCAGGTCTGCAGGCCTTGGGAAAAGGGCTCGGCTAAGGCCAGGGAAAGGGGGGGGGGGACCCAATTGCAGTGATTGCGGATGCCAGATGGGGACTGGACTCGTACTGGGTCAGGCACCATGGGCCTACCTTGCAGCGCTCCAATTTGCGCGAGCTAATAAGAAAATTCAGGCGGGGGGCCGCTGGCGATCTCTCGACTCACCCCCCCTCCCCGACCCCCTTCCAAGGTTCCATGCCCTGTTCCTCCTCCCCTGTAGTTACTGTGTACAGCGCCCACTGCGACCAAAAACCAGGGAAATCATACCTCAGCAGCGACCTGCAATGCGTGGGTGTGTCTCGAAAATACGGAGCTCAAAAGCAGGGGTGCCCGGCACGCATCCCTCCCCTACCCCCAGGAAAGGAAGATCCTGCCGCGATCGATGAACTCGTTATTGATACAGACCATGCCACACACGCACCCACGCACCCACGCACCCACCCACGCACCCACCCACACATTTTTTCTTTTTTCTTTTTGGTCTTCTTACCCTGTATTACAGTACACAGGTACAATGGTACGCCGTTGGGATTCTGGTTTTTTTTGTTTTTTTTTTACGAGTTGGGTGCATACACCCAAGCATGAACTGACGGACGTTGATGGATGAATTGATACCATCTCCCCGGCACTAAGTTTATTCCACCATCAAAAGAGGCCATACGTTCGTGTCTTGTTCGTGCAGTCTCTTCTGTCTACCGCGTCATGGCTCCTCTTTTTCCCTTGTCCTACCAGCCACCAGAGTGAAGATCAGGACGCGGCCCCCTTCTCGAATGTGTGCTGGTTGTCTGGCTGTCCTAGTGTCCACACCTGCACTACTGTACATACTATATCCCGTGCACGCCGTGGCAACTCGGGAAACGGCATCTTCTCCTGATCGGCCACTCAACTCACCTCCTCGACCAGACCAGCGGGAACAGGAAAGGTCTCACCCAAGGTCCCCCATGGTAAGAGCTGATGAGGATTCGCTCGCTGATCCGAATCCAGATCAGGTCATGGTACAACGCTTTTGTTTCACAGAAATCAGGATCTCATTGTTGCCCTAAGTGGGTAAAAATCGTTGTCGTCCCCGAATTTGCCAATGGGAAACGCGTCCTTGTTTGGACCGAATAGCCGTTGAATCTTGAGAAACAAAGAGAGGGAGAAAGACCATTCGCCATCTATCTGCCGGCACTTCCGCCTGTGCACACGCAATTGGGTGTCTTCAACCACCACGTCAACAAGCGGGTTCCTGTGGCTGGAGAGCTGGATATTCGGCACAAGCCGATTACGAATCTTTCTGTCGCCCTGCCCCGTCGTCCTGTCATTCCCGGGGCTTCTGATCTGGGCAGACTTGGCCTGACTGGCCCGACTGGCCTCTGGGTCCCGCAATCATACTACTGTGTACCGAGATTACGACGTACACCCTTTGGTGGCCCACGCACATGGCTATCTCATCTTCAGTCGTCCTCTAGGGCCGCAAATCGCCATCTCAATGCCAACTCTTTTTGCTGTTGTTGAGATTTGCATCTCAAAAACTCTAGCTCAGTCGGGATCGGAGGAGACTAGAGGGGTTGTTAGGTCTCGTTGAGCCGCAGAAAAATGGTCGCGTTAGCCATCGTGCCAGAGTCTTAGTGGCCTCCCGACCACAAGTTCAATACTAGTACCCACCCGGGCAGCCGGGTACTATGGTAAACGATGCCCGCTTCCCTGAATGGGGTTCGAACCAAGCCTGAGGCTAAGCCTGCTCATGCGCTCCTTTTTTTTTTCTTTTCTCCTCTCTCTCTTCTCTTTCTTTTCTTTCTTCTTGTTCTTGGTGTCTGGGAGAGTTTCCCATCGGCGGGGGTCAGTTCATGCAGCCTGGCTCCCCTGGTTTGGATCATCTCCGGTGAGGTCGATGCCACGGACACTGTCGCCGGCGGACTGGCCGGTGTGACTTACCTTTCTCAGGTGCGATTTAATGGAAAATGACGTATGACTAACAGCTTTTTGAGACCATTTGTTTGATGGGATGCGACAAGGGGCATGAGTTGAATAGCATTCATTTTTCCTCGGCGCTTTTTCTTCTTTTTATTTTTGACGATCAAGTGACAATTGATCGGCTTTTTTTATTTATTTTTATTTTTATTTTATTAGGTGGCCCTAGTACCAACAGCGCCGCCGCCTTGCACTATCATAGCATGCGTTTCTGAAGAAAGACCGTCTCCCATGTGGCGAGGAGGTACAGGCCCAGATTTCCCCCTAACGGTTGACTTTGGGACTAAAGTGGCCTGCAAATGCGAGAGCTCGCTACTAATGCCGCGCTAAATAGCTTGCCACCAGGGAGCATTAGCTTTGGCCGCCAATGCACTGCTAATGAATGCACTGCTTTACACGAGGGAGGTGCGGGAGTGCGCTTGTAAGCCACCAATAATTGCGACATTGGGTAGTACAAGTAGGTCTGCACGAATCACCTCGCCTACGACTGCAGGCTGCCGACACAGAATCAGACTACTATTACCATTCCCTAGTAGACTCGATGCCTAATAAAAAAAATAAAAAAAATAAAAATAAAAAAATAAAAAAAGAGGCGGAAGAAAGAGAAAAAAAAGATCCTTGAAAGCTTTTCGCACGGGCAACGCGTCTGTCCGTGTCTGTGCACGCTGGTCCGACTTGTCGGCGCCGCCGTCGATTTTGTCGTTTCGTTTGCCATCCTTTTACGAACCCAACCTCCGTATTCACTCTTTTTTGTATTTAATCCAGACGTGCGCGGGTTTGATGAGATGAGATGGCAAAATAAAACCTTCTACATGTGGGACGCGCTCTTCATCATTCATCCGCGCGCCCCCCCTCGAATCTCTTCACGCGAAGGACTGAATATATGAAGTAGCATTGGGTCGACGGTCCTTATCATGACTTTAATAGACAGAAAAGTGGTTCGCTCATTTTGCGTATCGCAGCAACCTTGAATGAGATGGATAGACACACGCCCTCCTTCCCCCCCTGCTCCTCCTCGAGATCAGGATCTCGAAAGTTGTATGGACGGCGAGATGATTGGCCAATGGGTATCTTGAAATGTCCGGTCATCGTCCTGCCTAACTCAACCCCCTTGTTTACCCCTAGAGGAGGCTGACCGAGCCCATTCACATTAAAGCATAACCATGGTCGATCTATGGATTTCCAATCCAAGGCATTCGATAATGGAGGAGGCCTCGTGAGGAGGGGAAGAAAGAAAAAAAAAAGCCAGACAGTTCGATATAAATGGTTGCAGGCTCCACATGAACGACATCATCAGGTCTCATTCCACACGCACTGGTTTCCGTGGCTGTGCGCCTCCTCGTCATAAATCGTCGTCGCTGTGTCTCTGAATTCGGCTTCTCTGACAAGACCCTGGTGTTTGTTTCTTGTGTAAATGCGTATGTTCTCCCTGCGCCCCCCTCTTCGGAGAATATAGGCACGATGCACGAATATCACCGTGTGTATATTTCTCGCGACGACGACAACGACGACGACCGACCGACCACAACCGCCATCAGCGAGTGGCGCAGGTTCTGCGGCGGTGGAGGAGACGGGGGGAGACAAAAGGAGGCCCCCCGCCCCCCTTGTTTGCTTGCTTGATGTCGCCCGCGGGTCAAACATCACACACCGGGGCGAGTCAGCCAACAACTGGGGCCCAGGCAAGGCCATTTCTGCGACACTCTCAAACCTCTGTAAAGTCTAAGCGACTGGGTCCCTCAGCGAGACGTCCCTTTTTCTTCTTCTTCTTTTCTCTTTTCTCACCATGGAGGCTGACGAGCCACGACGGGCCAAAAAAGGATTTGACGAAAACTCTATAAGGCTTGCTCAAAGGGTGTCGTTGTACATACTCCACTAACAGCAGCAGCAGCTACAGGATTGTGGATTTGGAGGGGGCGGGGGGGGGGGCGGCGTGATACCAGCTCACGAAGGAGTACTCCCCTGGAGCCAACCCTGCTAGAGAAACAAACTCGTTGTGAGAAGACACACTGTTGGACCACCTATACTTGTTGGAGGAAAAGAAAGCTTGCTATGGAACGTTGTTCAAAGAAGGGAGGCAACAGAATTCTCAGTGACATTTTTCCCCGAGGCTCCAACGAGGCTGGTCATGAGCAAGGCCGACAGGCCCAAGGCTGGCCAGAGACGAAGCTACAAGGGGCTCCGATCTGCAACCCCCCCCCCCCCTCCTCTCCCTCAGCCTCGTCTCGACCGCAACGTCAAACAAGCAACTCTGCAAGGGGTGTCCACGGCCGAGGAAGCGACCTGTGCAACCGACGCAAGACGCAGATGCAGATGCAAAAACTCCCATCGATACGGCTCGGCCCAGGCCTCTCGATCAGGCCCCTGCCCCCAGGGGACGCCCGATCGTTCTCTCGATCCAAGCGGATTGTGATCTACGATGGATGGATGCTGTTTTGGGCGATATGCTGGTCCTTTCTTCCTGCCCCATGATGGATGGAGAAAGAAGAAACAAGGAAAGAAGAAAAAAGGAAGGAAAGAAAAAAAAAAGGAAGAGAAAGAGGGAAAAAAAACACCCTGCAGCAAGATGTGTTTCTCCACCTTCCAGGTTGATTAACCAATCCTGTTGTGGGTGGGCTACAAACACTCTACAAGTTCTGTCTGCATTTCGTCCATTCGTTCAATGAATGCGTGACGGAACAAGACTTTCGGTGCTTGCCCTCGCTACGACACCACGCCACACCGCTCGCACATGACTTTGCGACACTTTTTGGTGTGAGGAAAACCAGGCATCTAGGTTAGGTTTGGGGGGCGTGACGAGCATGTCACTGTGTCCGTGTGCGCGGGTGTGGCAGTGTTCCCCTCCCAAAATATTCTGACATTGATCAACCCCATCTGTCTGTCTGGTCCATCTGTCGCTGTGTTCTGTATTCCCAAGCCGCCACGTACGTTGCAACGCAGTATGCGTGGCGTCGTGACCACCACTAGAAACCTTTTTCTTGTAGTGACCATCCGCCAATCGCATCATCAGTGCCACGCACGCCTTATCTTCTAGACAGACACCTGTTCACCAGCACCGACAAGCGAAGGCTCGGCCGTATCACCGGCGGTCCCGAATGGTATATGTAGTACGAGTATGCTTGCGTACATACCCGGTTACTTATTAAAGGTAGTGGAGAGAAGCTTGTCCGCACGCCATCGTGTAATGCGTGGTAGTAAATCCAACCAGTGAATGAGTGTATAACCTTTTTTTTTTTGGTCCTTCTTGCCGTGTGTGCGCGCGTGTGTTGCCTTTTCTCTCCGGCTTTTGTCTCAAACCAGCAATCGGAGGGGGGTGTGCATGAACTCGAGTTGTCGCACCTTAGCATCTCAGATATTCAAGGAGGCGCGCGCATTGACCTATCTACATCTTACAGCAAGAATCTCTGTCGTGTGTCACAAGTCACAACAAGTTTATTTCCCATCCAAGCAATTTCTTTGGATTTGGGATGATTCTCCTTGCCAGACTTCTACAGAACTATATGGAGACGCCCGCCCGGAAAAGACAAGTCGCCCCCTGTCTCAGTGTCTGTCGTCTGTGCGGGTCCTTGCCGGTTCATACATTATTCTCCGCCCGAGGAGCTCCTTCGGGAGGAGGGAGGAGGCGTGAATGACAGGCATAGCTCGATAGTTATACTATGGTACATACATGGTCGACCCAGGACGAGCGAAGGTTTGGTCTGCCGCAGGTGCGTTTGTTTGGGGTTTTGGAGTGCCAGGCTCATGCTTGGCGGGCAACGGGCTGGGCCTTTCTTCTCTGAGACGTCCGGGGCAACCGGCAAATACGATCAGGTTGTACAAATGAGGCTGATGTCGACGCAGAGTTGGCCTCTCAGTACGTTTAAGGCCTTTTTTCCCCAGGGCCCTACATATTCAAAATCTCGGGCTCCATTCCGTCCAAGTCGTTAATATACCGCTCGGGCTCTTTGGCTCACTCTTTCGAGCATCTCCTGTCTCCAAATTCAGGACCTGCACGAATGATCCCCCTCGTACATGCCAAGAATCGATTCCTCGGACTCATAGCTGGTGAATCTGATAGCTCTGTCGGACTGGACAGAGCACCTCACTCCAATGTGCTGATATCCGTCTCCTCCACCCGCCACATATACCACATGAACACGCTCCTGTAGGGACTAAAAGGAGCCGCCATGTCCAGCATCTCCTGCTCGCTCATATACTTCCACTTGTTGCCGCCGCCCTTGGCCTTGAGCTTGGATACGTCTCGGCCCGCAAACGCAGCCATGCCTCTCTGTACGCCCAGGTCACCCGTGCTGAAGACATCCATACGCTTGAGCCCGAAGCACGCGAACATCTCGACACTCCAGCGGCCCAGCCCGCGCACCGCGATCAGCTTCTCCAGCACCTCGTCGTACGGCGCATCGGCCAGGAGCCCGGCGGTCAGCTCGCCAGAACTGAACTTCTCGGCTAGACCTTGCAGGTACTCGGCCTTGCGCTGCGACAGGCCCGCGCCCCGCAGCGTCTCGATAGACGCCGCGGCCACCTGCGAGGGTGCAGGGAACTTGCGGGAGGCCGGAGTCGTCGTCGCCTCGGCGGCAGCGACATCCTGGTCGAACAGAGCGACGAAGCGTGCCTTGATAGCCTTTGCTGCGGCGCCGCTGACCTGCTGCGAGATAATACCAGACGCGAGAGACTCGAAGGGATCGATCTTTTCGGCGAGGCCCTCAGGGGAGAAGATTCGGCAGTGGTGGGCGTCGATGAGCGCTTTGAGGCGGGGTTCGGTGGCGACAAGGTGTGCGCAGGCGTCGGCGAGAATCGTGGCTGTTGTCGGTCCAGGTCGGCGGCTAGGAGTAACTGCCTCGAGGCTGGGCTTGACGGCTGCGACACGGGACGTCTCGGGCGACAAGAGGGGGGCATTGGTCCCCTTGGGATCGGCAAGGCGGGCTACGGCACGAGGTTTGCGTTTAGGCGTTGTTATTGTCGTCGTCGAGGGGGTTGTTTGGGAGGCGGATGGCGTTCCGGGTCCATCCGCCACGGCTGGCTCGGCGATGAGGCGGACGGCACTAGGTGTGTGCTGTGGCACCAAAGGAGAAGGGGCAGGGGCAGCAGACTTCTGGGCCCTCCTTTTGGGTGTGGATGGAGCCGCTGGCAAGGGCTCGCCGTTGTCAGCTGGTGGAGAGACTGCTTTCCTCTTGCGTGATCTGCTCGCTGGGGTCGGCGGAGGTGGCATCGACGTGGACTCGCTACCAGCTGGTTTGGTCTCGGCCCGCGCGGTGAGACGAGCGGATCGCCGGGTGGTCATTGTGAAGCAGGCTATAGGTATAGAGCGTAGTAGTAGACGTGTAGGGGTAGAGATCTTGAAGAGGGAATGCGTCCAACAGCTGTTGTGCAGAGAATACGTGGGACAGATGCAAGACAAGAAGACTCTGGATGTAACCATAAAGATCCTCAACTCAGGAAGGACAAAAGTGGAAGTGATATGTCGCAACGTCATATGCAGTTGGGTGCTCAGTCAAACTGTCCACAGCCTGGCTTGAAGACGCAGACTAAAGCTGGTGGACAAGTATAAGCTGGACAGTCGCTGAAGTCACCTGTAATGCAATCTAGTAAGAAAAGAAGGAGAGGGGATGGAAGAAAGGAATGCTTGACCAGGCAGCGCTGAGAGGACTTTCAGTATGAGACGCGCGCCCTGCGCATGTCATCCCTGACGCATTAGCGTCACTCGAGTCGCCTCTGTACCGCCAACTCACGTGGCCTGGGTTTGCGAGTGTAATTACTGCAGGCCGCTGGCAGCCACTACGCAGGGACACTTCCTATAGGGTACCATCAAATCATCACCAACAAAGATATTGTAGTTCAGATAATAACCATTGTAAAATGAATTGATATGATGAATGAATGCAAATCACATCGCTCCATGCAGCAGATTTGGATTCTTTCAAGAGCCAGCTGCTGATTTTGTTTTGATCTTGCCATCGATTTCATCTCAGTACCATCGAGAGGCACCCTGTGGTTCTACATGCCTTTCGAGGAGCCTAGGCGATGGACTTGATGACAGTGCTCGGTATGCCATATAGAAGCGTATAGATTGGGTACAGGATAGTGTTCTAGAATGTAAAGTATGGAGGAATAAGGGGGTTGTGGTTTGTTACAGTTGAGCTTAAGGGATTCTGGCATCCAACCAATGGTATAAAAAATGGATCTCAAATGAAATGAGCGGATCTTGTAGCTTTTTATATATAGCCCTGCTATGATACTATACCTTCTCCTTCTCAACAGCCATGACATCTAGAAAACACAATACCAAGAAGCCATCCAACATCTGCTTGCGGACCACTTACCACTATACCAGTAACAGAAGAAAGAACACTTGAGAATTCGAGCATGATTGAAATTTGTCTTTTGCTTTCGAGAAAGAAGAAGAAGCAGAAGAGACTAATTAAGCTGCAGATGCACCCAGACATGGAATCGATCAATCACCCCGGCTCATCTCATCTCGAGCTCCTCCTGCGCCCGTCCATATTACCATCCATAGTATAATTTCACATGCAACACACGGTCGGTAATGAAAAATTAGCATAACGCTCCGCTCCACCGTCTGACAGCTCGCAGGGCGGTTAGCGACTGTCAGAAGCTCGTTGCTTACCGTTGATGCAAAAGGGCTGCTGCTACCTGTCCATCAGATTCAGGGAGGGAGTCTGCAGCAAAGCCCACAGTGATAGAGAAACCAAGTGATCCATGTCATGAGGCAAGGTTCAGCATTTTAGCGGTTTAGCGATGATGTACAGGGCCTGGCTATGCCTGGCAGCTCCTTGACAAGTTCTCTCCTCTCGGTTAGGACAGTTAGGACAGTTTGCCCTACCAGCCGTGGCGGCATCCCCTGTTCTCTCGTAATTTGCAGGCCCTTCCTGATAGGCTGCAGCGCAAAGGATCCCTGGGTAGTTTGGCGCCATTCCGCCGTTGAGTGTGTAGACAACACAGCAGCAGCAGCTGGGCCTGGACGCTCAGCATACCATTCCTTCATCGCTAGGGCGAATCTGAATCCCAGGGGGCTCACTCGCTCTGTCCTGGGTATCGCTCGATTTAACTTCTCGATCTGTTCCTATTTCCTATCGCATTTCGTCGCCCCAGGCTCACGATTGATTGTCTTGCCAGGGCATCACGAGCCACCTCGACCAATCCAGCACGTCTTTTTTTTCTTTTCTCTTTTTGAACATTAATTTTAACCCGCCAACGATATCCTCTCTTCCCAACCCTCTCTGCTCGCTTTGACCCTATCGTCACAACCACCCGTGCGCCACCCACAAGACACAGACACAGACGTTCCCGTCCACGTCGCGTTTAAGCCGGAGCACAGCAGACGAGGCACAGTCCACCCTACCTCCCGACAATCTACCGCCGTGTCACCGCCGACAAGACAATCTGCCCTCCTGTCCGTCGCTTCCGACAGCACGAGACAATCCTCCCGGCCTGCGACCAGGCGACGGATCGCGACCTTGCCGCGCGCAGCTGGGCCCTGAATAGACCTGTCGCCGCAATTTCTCTTCTGGGTGGTGCCCCGGGCCACCCAAGATTCATCCTCCCTCCCAACATGCTTCTACCAAAGGGTGGTTTCAACTGGAAGGCTGCAAGGGCTAACCTCCCGCCGACGAGAGCCGTATGGACCTTCTTGACGCGGACGAGGTTCCTGTTGTGTATCGCCGTCACAGGCGTCCTCCTCCTATTATGGCGCGGCATAAGCACATCAGCGTCTGAGATGCAGAGGTGGGTCGAGGAGGCAGCAATCATTACCCAAACGCACCCCCAAACCTCAAGCACACATTCTACGGCCTCAGTCAACTGACCTGATCATTTCTCTAGTTTCTACTGCTGGGGTCCTTCAAAACCGCCGATGGAGATGACTCTCAACGAACAGGTCGCGTGGAATAAGCACCTCCAGACCCCCGTTCTCTTCAATCACCACACGCCGATACATGTCAACTCCTCCACGGTCGAGCACGTCGACCTCAACCCGATCGTGTCCACCAAGAAGGCGCTGCAGAACGAGGAACGGATCCTCATCCTGACACCTCTGAAGGATGCCGCCCCCTACCTCTCCAAATACTTCGAACTCCTCGCCGAGCTGACATACCCCCACCACCTCATCGACGTCGCCTTCCTCGTCTCCGACTCCGCCGACGACACTATGGCCGTCCTGGCCATGGAGCTCGACAGGATACAGAAGCGCCCCGACACCATCCCCTTCCGGAGCGCCATGGTCGTCGAGAAGGACTTTGGTTTCCACCTCAGCCAGAACGTTGAGGACCGCCATGGCTTCGAGGCACAGGGGCCCCGTCGTAAGGCTATGGGCAGGGCTCGCAACTACCTCCTCTCCGCCGCCCTGAAGCCCGACCACTCCTGGGTCTACTGGCGGGATGTCGACATCGTGGACAGCCCCAAGAAGATCATCGAGGACTTCATCGCTCATGATCGCGATATCCTTGTCCCCAGTAAGAATGGTTCCAGGGCCCACATCATCACAGCAAGCAGGCACTGACGCTTTCCTAGATATTTGGTTCCACCGATACAAGGAAGGTCGCGATATCGAAGGACGATGTAAGACCGCCCCTAAGATAAGACCAGGCGTGGCAATGTAGTGATGCTGACCGCGAGACAAGTTGATTACAATTCCTGGGTCGAGTCGGCCAAGGGCCGCAAGCTTGCCTCGAAGCTGGACAAGGACGTTGTGCTTGCTGAAGGTATATATCTCCCTTCATTCTATTTCCTGACAGCTGGCGGAGGCTGATGATGCGACATAGGTTATAAGCAATATGACACCGGGCGTACCTACATGGCGAAGATGGGCGACTGGCGCGATAACAAGGACGTCGAGCTCGAGCTGGACGGAATCGGTGGCGTCAATATCCTTGTGAAGGCTGATGTGCACAGATCAGGTTCGTGGTGGCAGGACCCCCTCACTTAGACTGGTGGCCGCCAGACAACTGACAACTGAGTTGCAGGCATCAACTTTCCCGCGTACCCTTTCGAGAATCAAGCCGAGACGGAGGGGTTTGCGAAGATGGCCAAGCGAGCCGGGTACGAGGTTTATGGCCTGCCCAATTACGTGGTTTGGCATATCGACACGGATGAGAAGCCTGGCAACGCATAGTTCTGGACCAACATATATCCAAGCTTCACTTCTCGCGGGATCTCAACAGATTCCGTCTTATTTGTACCGACAGGTCGATCCGACGACCTTCTAGACCGGACGGCAGGAGACGCAGGCATTGTGTACGAAGAGCATGAATACAGACGGACGGACGGGGGCGCCACATACCCTATTTCGATGATGGCAGGCAGGCTTTCGACACCAAAACGGAGTTACGGCGGGCGGGGTTAGGGATTCTCAGTGCTTTGTCTCATCTTCATCACCATCATGAACAAACTATACATTCGACATACGCATCAGATATCTCGGCATACATTTCTTCTTCGCCATGGGCGCCCGAGTGAAGGGCAGCCCACGCTGGTCGCCCTTCCGATCGTCCGCTGGCGTATGGAGTTTCTTTCACGAGCATCGGGCTCCCCTCTCGCGACACCGTCAAAGTGGCCTCGAGCGTCGTATGCTACCCAGTTTATCCATTTATAATTACGAATCTTTTCTGGGCCAGCCCAGGGTCTCTTCGGCACAAATGGGACCCTGAGCCTTCTAACTCTCGATTTCTCTCTCTCTCTCGTCCTTGGTCCAACTCCAGCTATGGACCTCTAATGAGCTTCGGATTGAAAACATGCTCTTTGGTTGATCAAAAAAAATCCTGGGGACTATAGATTTTCTTGGCTAGTTCTGTCTTTGATGATATGCTGGGCAAAATTGGTTGAAGAGTGCAGTTGCTGGTTGATGCATGCTTTCATGCTGAAGGATGAGGGACAATGACTTGCCTCATTCTTGTGCATACTAAGTAAGCATGATCCGGTGGGTTAGGGGGGGGGGGTGGGGGCAGGTGTGAACAAAAAGGGGAGAGACGACATGAGATAGCTGGAAAATCTGACAGGCCATCATCAACCATGGAGGCGGATTGGTCTGGCTGAGCTCTGGAAGACCGTAACTAATATATACCTACCACTTTCAATATGTCATTGGAGCAACATGAGTTTGGATATCAAAATGTAGGGCATACGAGTCCCTTTCTCCCTGCAACGTCTTCTCCTCTGGGTTTCTTCTAGACAGTACAGTCAGGTATCCCTAAGTCTGCTATCAGCTTCTCAAGTCTGACTGGCAGAGCCGGTGCTGCATGTCCCAGTGCCTGAGGGTGCATCTTGGTGCATAGTCCCTTATCAAAGCTTGCCTAGAATCTACAGGGTACACTCGTGTGTCCTGTGTTCATCAAATTACTGTTGCGGAAGGAAAATAGCCTTGAAAACCGTGTCTTTTTGTCTTTTGCATCTCCATCCGGGGTCGCCATGTATGGTACAGTGTATATTCCCAACCTCAACTCCCCTACTTTCACAGCAAACTTTCAAATCCCGCACCATACGTTCCGTACGGCCGAATCACTTCTTCCAGTACTCCATCCGGTAGACTTGATCACAGCGGATGCCGCGCCGTTGCGCCTTCCTTCGAGAAACCATCCACGTGAGATCCACCCAGGAGCCTCAATCTTGTCGCGCAACGTCTTTTCCCCGTTCTCTCTAGATCCCACACACCCCAATCCTAGTCATGAGCCGACCAAATTGGCGGCGGCAGCAGCAAGCTGTGTTGTCCAACCACCCATCTCTTTTTTAGTGCTTCTTGTAGACGGTCATGGTGTCAAGGGCCTCCCTCTCCTTGGTCTCGGCCTCGATAACCTTGATGAGGGGCCCCAGGTAAGGGACGTCGTCAGAAGGCTTGGTCCATTCGGCCTTGGGAAGCAGCTTGTGGGAGATGGAGCACTGCACGGCGCGGCGGATGCGGAAAATACGGTCGTAACGCTCCTTCTCGTCCAGACGCGCGAGGGCCGTCTGCACGGTCTCGGACTCTTCGGGGATCAGGTCATCGGCCCTGTGGGAGATGTCCTGTTCAGTAATTTTGCGGCGCAGTGATCCCAATTGGGCGGGAGGGGGAAGGAATCATTTTACCTGAGACCCAGCTGGCGGTAGCCCGAGGCATTGGCGTACCAGTTGGCCAGAGGCTTGAGGGCAGCACCCAGCCAGGGGCGCTTGGCGACAAAGGGAGCCAGGGAAATGTATGACATCTTGGCCTCTGTGTGTGTGTGGGTGGGTGGACGTGTGTGGAGGTCGAGGGTGGTGATGGTTTGGTGGTGTTGAGGCTTCAGCAAGCAACAAGCTTTGGGTGCAAGTCAAGTCAGGTCAGCGGGAATTGGCGTAGTCAAACCAGTGGAAGTTGATTGGCGAACGAGGATGAATCGGAACTTCCAAGGCTGCTGAGTCAGCTGGGGTGGTTTTTTGAATGTGGTACTCTCTACGCGACACCACTAAAACTTTGGGACTGTGACATTTTGGGGTACATAAGTGTAGCGCTGTGTCCAAAGCTGAAGATGGCAAGAAGATCTCACAAAGCGATGAGTTGCTGCTGAAGGATGATTCGAACTGAAAACACCTGCTTGCCAATCATAGTGACCATTTGTTCTCCTAGATTATTGAAATATTTTCTGGATTCTGCAGCTCACTTGGGGCAGAAGGGGACTCGACATGGGCCACAATGTACTTGGGTGCTATCGGAAGTATCTTCTGCTGATAACAACTTCCCGATAGCAAACAAGCTCATCAACCTGTTGTAATGCGCCGAAAGCAATGAGAGGTTGCAAAACACGATGAGATCACTGGCAACACTCCCATGACCTGATTGTAAACACACCAGCTGCCAGACCTGAACTTGGCCGCATCAAAGCTGCACCCTACACCTGCACCCCATTCTCACCTCCCACCTTTCCCTCCACCCTTTCCCCCCTTCTCTTTTTCTAGTAATCACCTTGGTCGCAAGGAGCTAAGCAGACCCTAGAAAGTGCCCGCTTCTTTGCTGCAGTCTGCCGTCATTGCCCGGTGTCGGGTTCACACTCAACTGCAACTCCATCTCAGCAGCAGGCGGCGCATTTTCAACCTCAAAAGTGCTGTTCTCTCCACCTCCACCCAAAAAGTTCACAGCTACCAACACACACAAACGTCGACTGCTCTCAGCAGCCACCCCTCTCCTACTCATCACACCAGACTCCTGTCTCCTGCGCCATTTCAACTCCAGTTATGTGTTTCTAGGTCAATGGCCTCTGATAATCGCTAGCTGCACCGTCACGGCCTCTGCGTGGGAACCATTCCCCGCACACCGGCAACGGGACCCCTCGACTCTATCCCAAGTCCCAAGTTCACAAGAGTCTCTCGAAGCTCACAACAACATACCTCTAGCTCTACCTTGTCGCATCGCGTCGCAGCCCCTGTTGACAACCATTCCAACCTCCTAAGCAGACCTTCGAGCCTCCCACACAACACCACCGTCTGCTCTGTCTCCCGGGGTCTTCTCGCCAACGTCGACAGCGCGGCTCCCCCCTCCAATCCGAATTCGCATATCACTTGCTCCCCCTCTTTGCAGAGGAAGAGGCATGTCTCTCGAGCAACAGTCCGCACCTCCTTCGACCGCGGAAAATGGGCGTACCTCTCCCTCCTCTGCTGCCAAGTACACTTACTCGACTGCTGAACTACCGTCGCCAATCACCCATCACTCGCACCCGGTAGCAGCGTCGCCTACTGCCCCTGACGCCACCATGCACGATCCCAACCGAATCACGCCCCTCGAGCGCTGGGCTGTCCGTGCCTCGGACTCACAATTCAACGCCCTTGCTGGTGCCATTGGAGGCTTCACCTCAGGAATCGTGACCTGTCCTCTCGACGTAATCAAGACAAAGCTCCAGGCACAGGGTGGCCTTGCCCAGCTGCAGAGTGGACTGCATGTCGGTCAACCCAGGATCTACAATGGTCTGGTCGGCACGGCGAGTGTCATATGGAGGGATGAGGGCCTGCGAGGCATGTACAGAGGTCTCGGTCCCATCATCCTCGGATATCTGCCGACCTGGGCCGTCTGGTTCACTGTCTACAACAAGAGCAAGACCTGGCTGGGCCAACGTCATCGTATGTGGAACTGCCCTCAGTTGCACCTATGCCTCTGCTCCCCAGCATGGGCATTTGTCTTGTCTGGAATTATGCTAACACGTCATCGTAGACAACACCTTTGTGATCAACTTCTGGTCCTCCATCATAGCAGGAGCCAGCAGCACCATTGTCACCAATCCCATCTGGGTCATCAAGACGCGCCTCATGTCCCAAACTGGGCACCATGACAGACACCGGTTCTCCCTCTTCCCCAGAGGTGCCAACACACCCACATCCCGCCCTACCATGTCCATGCACGGCTACTACCACTCCACATTCGACGCTGCAAAGAAAATGTACACCACGGAGGGCATACGAGCCTTCTACTCTGGTCTTACCCCGGCCTTATTGGGCTTGACCCACGTGGCAGTACAGTTTCCAGCCTATGAATTTCTCAAGACAAAGTTCACAGGCCAGGGCATGGGTGCCTCCCCTACCAACACCGATCCCAAGGCACAATGGTTCGGCATCCTCTGCGCCTCCATCTTCTCCAAGATCGCAGCCAGCAGCGCCACCTACCCACACGAGGTGATACGGACTCGACTGCAGACCCAGCGGCGGCCTATGCCTGGAAGCGACTATCCAGGTGTGGGCGATGTTGGCGGTATACCGGGCATGAAGGCCGGTGGGTTGTCACCCAAGGCCACGGAGAAGATTCAGGAGCAGAGAAGCGCCAAGTACAGAGGTATCGCACGGACGTTCCAGACGATCCTGCGCGAGGAGGGTTGGAGGGCTTTCTATGCCGGCATGGGCACCAACATGATGCGTGCGGTGCCGGCTGCCACAGTCACGATGCTTACCTACGAGTTCATGATGCGCGAGCTGAACCAAACTCGTCTGCAAGGCCAGGAGAAGATGCGTGCTCGGGAAGACTCAAGTTTTGCCTGAAGCAAAGGTTGGTGTGTCGCACGGGAGATCATTTTGTCGAAAGTCGTCTGAGGACATTCGATCATCAGCATGGAATGACCTGACACGGGACGGTGAAACCGGAGCGAGATACGAGAATCCGCATTCACGTTACACTGCGGAACCAAGACTGGGGTTTCCGCATGCATCGACTTCCCGTCCTAGAGCCATACGCTCTACGATCGAGTCGCATCGTCGCCGCCCGACTACATTCTTGAAACGAATGGATATTTTCGGGCCCAATATGGTCGTTGCCAAAGCGACATGGATCGAAGAGACAGCATAGCGCGCACGATTGAAGCGCGATGGAGTTCTGGGAAAGGCGTTTATTTGAAGAGACCGCAAATGGGGAAAGGAGGGGACTGGTCCGTCGAAGATGCTCAGACCTTTTTGCGTAACGTCTAGGTGCCAAGAACGATACCCTGATTACTACAGCATCGGCTTGATTATGGCGTGTACATTTGTAGGCATAGACTTTATGGTCATTTATTCCAGGCTAGCATGGGTTTTCTCCAGGCATCCATAGGACACGAGGACAGGATGGAAGACTTGGAGCTATGCTAGTGAACTCAAAACAAGAAAATCAAACAATGAGTCAAATTTCACATAATATGCAAAGCCTCTGGTGCTATAAACAAGCGTAGTGGTCAGGAGAAGGAGATATGGTAGTGGTGGTGATATCAGGTCAGGAAAAGCCTTTGTATCCTCAGCTAACCCAAGATTCTTTTGTTCCTCTTATAATATTCCACCACTGTTAGAAAGACTCTGTGAAGTCTCTTCTGGCCACTTTGGATATAAGAGGGACCAGTCTGACCAGATCCACGGTTGTTGGGAATTCGCTGTAATGTGTGACTCTGTAGCTCTCCCTCTCTTCAAGCCTGGGCGTGACTTGAGGGGTAAAATCCCTAATATGGCAATGCCTGGCAGGCCAGATTAGACTGGGATAGCAAGGCCAGTTATGCAGTTTTTGGAATAGACCACGAAATACACAAGGGAACAGGGTTTTCAGTGAATTCTAACTGTGTGGTTGGGTAGGGAAAATGTAACTAAATTGGGCAGACCTGTGCCTTGCGATACCTAAAGTATTTAGTCATGTAACCAAGAAGAGAGTAGATTCCAGCGCCTCATTACTTTTCAAAGACAATATCGGGAGCTGCTTCATTATATCTAGGCAGGTTAAGATATTCTCCCGTCCAGTCGGCCTCAGCATCAATATCCGTCAGAACCTCCTAGCCCGCCACCTCCAATCTCTATTGAACATGGTCCATTCTCTCTCGTCTTTGGTGCTCTGCCACTGCCGCCCGAGCCACTCTAACCTCAACGATTGCTCCGTGTAGACACACGCGTACCTGAGCCCTACCCTCAGCAGGTTCGACCGCAGGGTGGAGTGTGTGTGCCGACGAGAAAGATGGTGTCCCTTTCGGAGGAGAGCCTCTTGATCTTGTTGACGTAGGCGTCATGGTGGAGCTCCTTTTCGCTCGTGTCGTGGACTGTGTATGTCTTTTCGCGGAAGGTGTACTGTGGTCTTAGCCATGTCTTGCCTATGTATGGGGATCCGGATATGATGAGAGCTCGCTGTGTCTTGGACATCATGGTTGGTGCAGGAAGATACACGGTTTATTTCCCTCCCCCTCCCCCGGCCCCTCTTTCTTTATGATCTTTGAAGTGCGTGTGTAACGATGATCTGGATGTGGTTGGAGATTTTTTTTTCTCTTTTTTTCTGCCTCAATAGGGCTTCTTGCTCTCTCGAGATGGAGCTGGCTAAGTCTTACCACTCATTTATAGCCCTAAACAAGCAGTGACGGGCCAACTAGGCATATGATTCCAGCTCCCACCACCAAGCGATTAGGAAAGGCCATGGCATACAGAAGAGATCGCTGCGTCTCACCCACATAGCCAGCTCCCAAAAAAAGGGAGAGGGGGACCTTCCGGCATGTTACCTTTGAACATTTTGTTTTAGAACAAGGTCTGTCTCTCTATTGCCACCACCCTATGGTTCTTCAGGCCTCCTACTCCTAATCTCTCACTCCTTGTAGTACTCCTTCGCCCTCGTAACCTCCTCCTTCTCGACGCAACCATCGCCCACGCCCGTCACTGCCCTGCCTTCCTGCACCACGCTGGCCACCATCCCCTGGAGGCTCGCCACGACGCCGCCCCCAGGCCCGTCATTGTCGAGGAGGTTCTGCTCATCCGGCTCCACCACGTTAGCGTAGTATGGATCCTCAACCATGCGTCTGAACGCGTCTAGGCTAGGAACGAGGAACATGGCGATCTGGTCAAACGCTACGGTAGTGGTAGAGGTAGAGACGGAGGGAGAGTTTCCCGCAGCGTTGGGGGCGGAGTCGGCGGAGGAGTTGGGGACGACAGTACCGAAGGTGCGTAGCTTTGTAGAGGGAACGTCGGTCAGATGTCTACGAATAGCACTGATACCTGCTGGGAGGGGAGGAAAGTAATATCAGGTACATACCTGCTGGTAGCGGCGGCAGCCGTGAACTTCGGCCAGCGCAACCAGCTTCGGCCCGTGAGTACCCTGCCAGTATTCCCAGAACTCCTCGCGTGAGAGCCTGGGGTTGCGCTTGAGGTAATGGAGGATCTGGACAAGGCCTGTTTCGCTCTTCTGGGCGCTGGCCATTGTGAACCCTTGGAGATCTCAACACTGGGTGAGAGAATAAACTCAGGCAGTGGCTGCTTGCATCTCAAGAGGGGATGGGAGGCCTTTGTTCCAAGCCCACAGGCGAGACTCATGGTTCAAACCACTGCTCGGGTCGTAGCCAGGAGTTATTTATGAGGCCATGACATCAGAATGAACACCTCGCGGCTTATTTAGAAGGCTTTAACTTAGCATCCTAAGGAAGCGCGCTACAGCCGTGGTTGACGGCCATGGGCTTTACCAAACCATAGTGCTGGGATGAACCCAATGAAGTGATGAAAGGAACGTTCTCCGGGCCGAACCGCTGAGTCCGCGCGTAACAGTCATGCCAGTTCTTTGCAAGCGAGAGAGTTCGGCACTGGGATGAAGCAAGAAGCTATCGAGCCTAGTCATTAGCCTTGAATGTGCATGAGCCTTGCTGCCCAGGTATCTGAGGACATGCTCGCAACATCATCGTTGGTTCATTCATATACAGGTAGGGTTACTGTGCGAGAGGGGAAGACAGGATGGCGTGCTAGTTCCATTGCGATTGCCAACACGGACAGGGTAACTTATCAAATAATAGGTCGTCTTTCCTCACGGGCCGACCAGTACTTGGCAGCGAGCAAGTTTCATGGTATGGCTTTGGGTAGCTGGGTGAAAGCCCTCGCACGTACATAGTAAAGCATGTAGCCTGAGAAATCTCAAAGTAGAAAGTTAGGCTTCTGGCTGAGGGAAGGGGAGTTGGAGTCGACCAAGACCCTTGCTGAGGACCGGGAAGTGTGCACGTGACATGGCGATCGATGGCCCCTGCCTCTTAACGAAGCGCGTCACAGCGCTTCGATCCGGCTGCAGCCTAAACTGGCAACCGCGTCACGTGTCGCGAGATTATGCTCCTGTCCGACCGATTCCTCCGCCCTTCTACCCTTTCCACTGCACGGTAGAGAAATTCTGACCACGATTATATGTGGGCATAGCCGACGTCATACCATTGAATGTAACCTCCCACCTCTGAGGTGCCATGTCTTCTTGGCTCGACAGTGGCAGGCCATCCATCCTGGACGCGCTGACAGCTGCCTGCGACAAAATCGACGAGCAAGCGCGGGCTGGTACGCAAATTTCCAGCGCAGGCAGATAGCTCGATACTCATAGCTGATGATGTGAGCAGAGATAAGAGACCGCGATCGCAAGAATGCTCAGCTTCGAGAAGAGCTAGCAGCCCTCAAGAGCCGCGCCGGCGAGGTCGACCGTCTAAGCCAGCAGATTGAGAGCCTCAGGGCTGAAATCAGTCGGCTCTGTGGAGGGAAAAGAGATGCCCACGACACCTCTTCAGAGAATCGAACTATACTAGGCGAGTTGTCACCGAACAAGGCTACCGGCGATCGACCTTCGGCAGTTCTTCAGGCCCAATCTGCCGGTGGACCTTCAAAAACGGCGAGGGCATACCCAAAATTGGCAGCTGAATACAAGAAGTCTCGCCAAATCAATGAGGCATACAAGACAAAGCTGCGACAAAGAAGGGAAGAGATTGAGAAATGGGCAAGCTACGCGGATTCGCTAGAGAAGAAAATCCAGGACCTTCAGACCAAGTTACAAAGGTACGACGTTGCGACTGATGGCTTCACTGATGAGCAGAAGAGGACACGCGCCTCACTGTCCGGAAAAGGCGAGGCATGCGATACTCTGGATACCGAGAGGTCGGTCGCAGATCTGAACATCGAGTGTGAGCGACCATTCTCGTCACCGTTGATCGTCAGCTCAGACAAGCATACTGTGTTGTCATCACCAAAGAGCATTCTGTCCGAGCCACTCCCACCACAACTGGCCACTCTTGAGAGATATGACAGTTCTGAGGATACTGAAAGTGGTACGGGTGCTGAGAATCTTGAATTGCCATCGCTTCTGCCTTCGGCAACTGAGCATCATGATGTCACTGTCAAATTAGAGCCGTCATCAGATGAACCGGTCGTTGTATCTGCCAGATCAGTACGCAAGAGAAAGCACGAAAACGAAGACCTCGGAGAAGGACGATTGCAGAGGATCAAATCTGAGCATAGCAGCAGCTCGGGCATCGCGGTCGTCAGCGAGACACAGCACTTCTCAGCTGCCGAGGGCATTGATTTCGAGGAGGAAGTACACGTCCCAACGCCCAGAAAACGCAGACTCCTACCACGAGAAGACCTGGAAAATGCTGTCGCAGATCCCGAAAGCATTCTAAAGCCGACGCTGGCTGATGTTGCAAGATCTGAAAATCTGGGAGCATTCAACACACCGGATCAGCCTTGCGCACCGTCGCGCGAAGCTACGAGCCCAGGGCCTCCCTCACACCTGTCTTCCGCGCTGCAGGATTCACTGCACTCTCTGCAGCGATCATTTCCAGAGATGAACTCGGGCTCGAGAGCGCGCAGGAATCCCTACGTGTCTTCCCTTACTCTCGGGGTTATGGACCTCGCAGAGGACGGCGAGAACGTTTCGACAAATTTGCAGCTCCCGACGGCCAAGAGCCGTCTTGATGATCTGCTCAATTCGCCCCCTAAGAATGCGCTGACGCCTATCAAACGAAATTGGATTGCTCCCGAGGCTGTCGAAACCCCACTCGCCTTCTCCTTGCAGCATTCCCACGAGGGTGTGCCTGGTCTCCACGCACCACTTGAGATCACCTCGGGGGGAGTGCAGACGTCGCGACAAGACTCAGCCACCCCGAAGGCGGGCGCCAAGCCAAAAGGCTCGCCCTCCCCACACCCGAGTGTGGCTCGAGAGCGTGGACCGAAAAGGCCTTCCATACTACGCGATGACATGCCACGGGGGCGCTCGGCCACGAGGGAAGATACGCCTCTTCGCGAGCGGCCAATCGAGAGACTGAGACCCGAGGACTTCAAACCAAACCCTAGGTACAACGATGGTCTCACATACGTCTACGATGAAGTCGTCCGTGGTAAAGATGCCCGCGCTGCACTGTCAGGGTGCATCGACCCCAACTGCTGCGGCAAGACCTTCAAGCACTTTGCCGAGGCTGAGCTCAAGGAGGTTGGTCCGTCCATCACGGCTCGGGCTGAAGACATCAGCCTCATGGAGAAATACCTTGGTGACGAGGCCTGGCAGCTAGGCACGGCGACACGGGAGGGTAAGGAGAAGATTTGGGTTCTGGCTAAGACGTGGGACCTGGCAAACAAATTTGGAAAGCACCGGCAGAGGTACAGCAGGATGCCCACGCCGCCAGGGTTCTGGAGTGTGGACTTTCCAAATACGCAAGAGCGGGCGGAGGAGTTGAGACAGGCGGAGGAAATCCGCAAGGCCTTGGTTCATGAACGGTATCGAGAGGCAATGAGATGTGATGGATCTTGGCTGTTCCGGGATGAGGATCCTCGTTGATGGGCAGGCATCTTTTGGGGTTTGCTTTTCCTTTTGCTATTTTGAGGGGCACAAACTTGCTCACGTGGGATGGATCGGCTGTTCAGACGGGTGTTGACAAGCAGTAGAGAATATCCATTTGAGAGACTGCAGGAGACAGACTATCAGATAGAGAGCTAACCGTACACTTTAATTTTCTTTCTTTCACGGTCAGTCGTGCGATGAATGCATGTGGTTAGTTTAGTTGTGAGAATGTTCCTCCATCTGAATCAACGTCACCTAGAAAGTCTGTTAGAGATGGAGAGGGGCCGTTGGGGACGCTTGGATCGGGGCAAGGTCCGAGCTCCTGGATGCGCTAGAAATCTGGGGAATCTTTGAGACAAGCGCAGAGAGCCGTAACGATACCCTTGTCTAGGGCCCGCTCTTTATTCCTCCCTCCTCCTCCCCCCACCCCTGCCTGCGTAAATTTTGTGGCCGAACCTGCCAGCCAAGAGTAGAGAAGCAACGCAGAGCTGAGCAAACCTGGAGCCAAGCAGCAACAACCTCAACATCGTCTGCCCAGCAAGCCGGCGAGCTCCACCCCAAAACAACATCATCCTACCCATCATCGTCACCCCTCTCTCCAAGACCCAATATTTCTGCTTCCATATCCTACCACATTGGAAATGTCGCCTCTGTCATCGCTAAGTGGATAACTGTACAGTGAGCACGCTGCCAATCTTGGTCGAGGTGATGACGCCAATTCAGAGCTAACCTGCTGCTGTTATCCAGATCTGAAGTCAGAGCCAGAATCGTCGCGTCTCCCGTTACCTTGCCCCGCCCCTCGTTTTGCGTCGCGCATCGCGTATCCTGTCAGAAAACCAGGCGCCGCTTCTCATCACTCAGAACAGCCTGAGACCCCCACTGAAGCTGGCCTCGACACGCCACGCCAACCGCGATCAACACAACCCACGCAGCATCTCAGCAGCGGCTCCGTCTTCGTGGTGCGTCCCAAGCAGTGACCACCACTGCGAATCATCCGCTCCCAAGCCGGCAAGATGAGCAACCACTTGCCGGCTGGGCAACCAGCCATGCAAGGGGGAGGAAGAGGCTACGGCGGTCATAACGGCCAGTCGGGCTATGGTGCTCCTCCGACCAACGGAGGAGGACCGGCTCCCATACCGGCCCCTCCGCAGCACCATGGCCGCGGTCAGTCGCAGTACCAGCAGCAGCCGCACTACTACCATCAGTCAGGATATCATCAGGGCGGCATGTACAGCGGGTACATCCCCCCATACAACACGTATCCATACCCGTACCATCACATAGCGCCGCAGTACGGTCATAATGGCATGACACCCCAAGGAGGCTATCACCACAATTACTACCCACCGCAGGGCCCCATGTACAATCCGCAGCCGCCTCTGCCTGCCAACCCGTACCAGCACTCTCCCGGCATGTCACCCTACGCCATGAGTCAACAACACTCCATCAACCAGCCAATGACCTCGCCATTCTCCCAGCCTCCCGTCTCTATGGTCCCGAACGCTCCCGCCACAGTCCCGACACTCCCTCCCACACCTGCTTCCAATCATGCTTCCCAAGCTCCTGCAGTTCCTTTCACACCACCCACCCAACAGCCACCTGGACCCCCGTCCGACCACCAGTCCTTCAATGATGAGTCCTTCAACGATGATGTTGCCGTTGAATCCGATCCCTCACAACAGAGGACCCCATCAAGACCAGCATCTTCCATCGCGCCGGAGTCCCCTCTGATCGAGTCTCCTCCTCCCACCCCCAACCCCGAAGCTATCTGGGGCGCGGTAAGTCTTTCATCACCCGTCTCCCACCCTCCATCTTGGTGTTCAGCCTGGGATAGCTTGGAGTCAGCATAGAACTAATTGTCAACAGCTGCCCTGGTCAACACACGAGGACGAGCCTTGGCCTAAACGCAAGAAGTTCAAGAAGAGAAAGGCCATACCGATCGCAGATGGAGACGTCACACTACAAACATCACAAGCTGCCCAGGTTGAAACACCTGCGCCTGTCAAGGCTGTCGAAGATATCCACAGTACAACTGACGCACGAGATGATTCGAGCCACACGGATGAGACCACGTCTACGGTCAATGTTACTACTGATACGTTGACCACGAGCACTCCAGAGCCACCAGCGCCTGCTGACCTGGCCGCTCCATCTGTCACTGCGCCCCCACAGGCCTCGAAGACTGTTGCTCCTCGCACGGCAATCCCCGTGGTCCTGACTGTGCCGGTGTTGCCCAAGGCTAGCACTTCAACCAGCAAGATAGACGCTGTCAAGGATGTGACTGACGACAAGTCAGGTGGAGAATCCCAAGCACAGACCCAGGCCCAAACTGCTGGGGATGGGGAGGGTCAAGAAGCCAAACCTGCCGCCACAAAGCCCTTGTTCAAGAACTGGGCAGCCGTGTTGAGAGGCCCAACGGATGCCAGACCTGCCGCAGGTGCTCAACCCGGTGTCAACGGAACAGCAGTGGCCGGCGAGGCTGGCTCCGAGCCCCAGACTATGGGAACTTCTGGACTTGCCCAATCGGGAACCAAGACCCTTGCTGAAGTTCTCCGCTCTTTTCGTGTTGATTCCAATGACAAGACTGCCTTTTTCATCGAGCCTCGTGGTTTGCTGAACTCAGGCGTCGACTGCTATATGAACTCGGTGGGTCCACCTCCATGCTCTATGGTAGTATGAATACTAATGAAATGACACATGCAGATCCTGCAGGTGCTGCTCTACTGCCGCCCCTTCTACAACTTCCTCAATGAGGTGAAGACTAAGTGTCGTATCAATATGAAGCTACTGCTTCTGGAAGCCCTGTAAGTACAATCTACTGCTTCTGGCTTTGGGTCTCACTAACAAGCATATCAGGATCGAGTTTCATGACCAGTTCAAGGTCATCGACGCAGCTGGTACAACCGAGCAGCTGAGGGCCAAAGTGCACGACAAGCACCAGCAATTTGGCGAGCCTTTCAGAGCAGACTTTTTGTACGACAAAGCATTCAAGACTCCAACTTTTGTCAAATCAAAGCTTAAAGTAAGTGTGATGTGTCCCCGTTCCAGGAATCAGCATCAACATTGAACTAACATTTTGTGTAGCTTGGAAAGCAACAGGATGCTGAGGAATTTTTGACCCTGCTCTTTGATGGGCTGCAGACAGAGTGTGCAGGCGAGATCAAGGATGCCAGTGATAGGGTGTCCAAAGCTGACGAGGAGGCTGATGGTTGGACTACAGTCGACAACCGACAGAAATCCACAGTCACTCAATCATCTGGACCGCCCCAGGTCCCCACACCATTGACCAAAATCTTCCAAGGTCAAACCCGGTCAGAGCTGCGGAGTCCTGGTCGCAAGGACTCGAGCACTGATCAGCCATTCTACACGCTCCGGCTCCACATTGACGACGCATCAGTCAGGAATGTGCAGCAGGCCATGGAGTGGTCGAATGTGGCTCAGGCGATCAAAGACTACTCCTCGCCCAAGGGAGCTGTCACTGCCACCCAGCAACAATTCATCCACAAGTTGCCAGCTGTCTTGATTCTTCAACTGGTGCGTTTTGAGCAATCGATCGATGGCTCATACCGCAAATTGGGAAAGACAGTTGGCTATCCCTTGGATCTCGAGATCCCGCCAGCCGTTCTCTCCCGACCCAGACGGAATGAGTACTCGGCCAGCAAGACGGGTATCCCGCGCTACAGTCTTACGGCTGTAGTGTACCACCATGGCACGGACATGCACCACGGTCACTACAGTGTTGATGTCCGGCGCCAGGATGGCGAGAGCTGGATCCGCATCAACGATACAAAACTCGAGCCGATCACCAGCCAGGATGTCACTGACATGGGCGGTGAGGATGCCCCCTTGAGGCCGACTCTGGCCAACAAGGACAGTGGCGCCGACTCCTCGTCTAGCAATCGTTTTGCGGCCATGGGAGAGGAAGGGGCTGCGGTGGACGACGGCGGCGATTGGAAGCAGGTTGGCCCGACCAACGGCACCAAGAAGTACAGCAGCGTCGTCAATGGCAGGTCCTCTGGCACTAGTACTCCCCGAGGAGCACCTATCAAGGACAA
Source organism: Cryphonectria naterciae (assembly GCA_014850475.1). Taxonomy (NCBI): domain Eukaryota; kingdom Fungi; phylum Ascomycota; class Sordariomycetes; order Diaporthales; family Cryphonectriaceae; genus Cryphonectria; species Cryphonectria naterciae. The sequence continues at coordinate 59,504 of JACWST010000020.1, forward strand.
CAAGGATAACAAGGTCGCGTACCTTTTGTTCTATCAGCAGCAGATCTAGGGGTCGCAAGCTGCAGAGCCTGACAAAGGGGGTAGTTGCAGTGGGCATTCAAAGGCAAGGCGGGCAGCTTCACTTGGTGGAAAAGGCATGGCGCTTATGGAAAGTGATGTGCATCCATTGGCCGGACGGACTGTCATCACAGACCCGGGCGACAGGCCGAAAACGACACCGGCAGATGCACAAGGGCGGCTACGTAGGGGGGGAAATCTCGCTAGTCGAGCAATCCAGACACAAAACAAATCAACCATGAGGTCAGGAATTCCATGCGAGAACGCGAGTCGAGACAAGAACACCAATATTTTACGCATTACGAACAACCAAAAAAGGAAGAGCAAGGGCGGAGATCAAGACGGTAACAAAACAGCTGGCAATGCCGTGCTCACGTTATCGTCTAGATTTCGCGTGTTGGAACTGGATCTCGAGACGACCGAATCGACCCATGGGACTGAGGACAACGACACGTCCAATGCCACGCCAGCTGGCGAATCTGACGCTGCCATGTCTCCTCAAACCACTCAGGATCATCATCCTTTTGCCGATATTCTCCCCACCATCACGACGGTCACAGTCGACCATGCACAACCTCATCATTCTACAAGCAAGTCACCCACGACCGGCGAACGTACTGAGAAGAGCAGTGAACGTTCTGATGCAAATAATCTGGCGACTCCTGCGCTCAAGCTGACAGCGACAGATACTGGGTCAGGGCCTGCCAACGAATCAGCTCGAACAAACACAAAGAACGACGTTGATCCTGTGAATGAAGATGGAAAGTTAGTGGCTGAGCAGAAGAGGTTGAGACGATCTCGGCAGAAGGCGGCAAGGATGAAGCGTGACAAGGAAGAGAAGGTTATTGCAAAGGCTAGGGTTCGAGAAAAGGAGGCGTTGTCAAGTGTAGACATGAATGTGAGGGCCCTGGTCGAGGCGCGAGGCCGATTTCTAGATGTCCCTGCAACAGACTGGGGAATAATAATCTCATCAGCTTGTCCGGAATCTTCCCAATTGCGATTGATGTTGAAGCTGGCTGGTAAGGACGGATGCAGGTGGCTGCACACACCAGACCGACTGATTCTGTGTAACGCACAATCCCGGGCTATATGTATCACAGAGATGAAGGAGGTCAGGACGACCCTGGAGGGGGGGATTCCTTACCTGCCCCCAGGGACCATCAACGACTGGGAATTAAGCTCCTGCGACCAGAACGGATTCCTGACAACACACTCACCTTTGTTCAAGGCGTTGTTAGAGCTGGTGCTGAATTTCGCGTCGAGTGCGCATACTTGGCTGCTGTGTTCCGTGGAGCTGAATCTACTCTTGAATTCCCGCGCGGGGACGGGGAAGGTGGAGGGACAAGGACCGGCTCTTGAGTTTGAATGGCCCCAGGGACTCAGACAGCACCTGTCGACAATTTCTGAATTCATGGAAGGCTATATCAAGCATACTCTGGACGTGTGGAAGGAGGGGAGGTGCAATGAGCGTTGTAAATTGCAGGCAGAGTTGAACGACAAGTGCCAACGGGCTATCATGGAGCTGATGCGGCTCCAGCACGAAGTTGGTCCAGGCGACAGAGCAGAATGGTCAGAGTTCCTGCATTCTGGTACCCCGGAGGCTTTGCTGATAAAAGAGATGCTCATTCACGCCCACGCGTATGGAGTAGAGGGACTGATGTGTGTGGTCAGGCTGCTCACGGATGGCAGTGCTAAAAAAGCACCGGGAGGCCTGACGGCGGGCAACATCCTGGACAGGACGTGGAAGGCCAAAGAGATGTTGAACAAGGCCGGAACAGCCAAAAACAAGTGGAACAGTCAAAGTCTGGATTTGGATGCTCTCGAGGCGTCGGGTGTCCTGAGGCCCGGAAGCCTCCTGCCGCGTTATGTGGAGGCGGCGTGCTCATTTTGCGACATTGTGATAAAGTGGAGCTCATGTACCTTGGGCTTGCACTGGACTATGAACCAGGACGTGAATTTGGACACGCCGGCGGCCTTGTTGCTTCTTTCCCCGGCTCTGGCCTCCTGGGCTCAAGAAATCGCTGCATTCGCTAAGGACATGAAGCGGACTGTCTTTGTGGCGGGCCGGGGGGAGAGAAACGAAGAGAGCCTGGACACTGATGCCGCCGGTAGAACGAATGACAGACAGCCTGAGGTGGGCAGTGAGAAACAAGCGGGCGGCGCTCTAGAGAGCGGCTGATTCATTGTGTCTGGACGTGATGTTTGGGGGGGGGGGGGCAATGAAACATAGCGAGCCTCGTGTGGCTGAACAGCGTTGGAGGGGATGATGGTCAAGTAGTAGTTGTAGTGAATGTATCCGAGTTACTTCTCATGATCTGGTTCACTTGCGCGCTTCCTTTCTGCCTCCTGCCCCGCTCCACTTCTACCATGTGTCGTGGACCCCCTCAGTGCGAATAAATCGTGAGAATCTCTCCGCCGCTTTCTTGTGTCTGTGGTGAGCTGATCACATGAGAATGTCCCTCGTCGGACGTGCAAAGTCTACTTTCAGCCCACCACTATCTCTACTACAGCCTCGAAACCCCCCTTTTCAGAAAAAGAAAAAGAATTCACGCCACCTTCCATCCACCCACGATTCTACTTATTCTAACCACTCCGACGCAGCAAAGACCTCCTTCCACCCCTGGGCCTCTCCTCCCACCCTCTCGAACTTTTCGACAGAGTCGACGTCCGCCGCGCCAAAGGTGCCGTATAGGTGGGGACAGCCGTCGTTGTCGTTGGGGGGGTCGTCCCATTTGATTGTGTTTGTGGGCTTGGCGGAGGAGGTGAGGGGTGCGAGGCGGATCTTGATGAGCCATAGTGTGGTGTGGGTGGCGAAGAATAGGCCGGCTGTGATTGGGATCTGTGGGAAGTAAAAGGGGGAATTAGAAGGGATAGATAAGGGGAGGGAGGTTTGAGAGGGTTTGAAGAGGAAAGTTGTGTGTGTGAGTGTGAGAGTGTGAGAGTGAGAGTGTGAGAGTGAGAGTGTGTGTGAGATCTGTGAGATTGTGCTAGAGTAGCCTCCAATGCACTCTCAAGAGCGCGTAGACAGGATACTCATCATGTAAAAAGAAAGGGTAACAAAGAACTCGTCAGAAAGCATAGAGAGGTCCAGTGAGGAGGAGTGGTGGTGGGCCATCCAAAAAGATAGAGACTCACCTGCCGGCCTGTGCTCAGATGAATGAAACCATCCTGCCGGTCAAGCTCCGAGGGCGGGAACACGTCCGGGATGGGAGACGGGGGCTCCGAGTCGACGATCTTGTAGACGTATTCTGGTAGGACTTTGGGTGCTGGCATCTTGGGAAAAGGGGGAAGGGTATGTGAGTGATGAGAGCTGTCTAGGTGTAAAAGGCGTTGACCGGGCGGGGGGGTTCGTGATTTATGTGAAAGAGGGGAAAGAGAAACTCTCTTTTTTTGGTGGTGGTGATTGTCGCAGAGGGAATAATTGGTGCAAGCGGACCTCAGTCAGACAGGACACGCCACCACAGTTTTCACACTCTACACAGAAAAAGTCACCGACGCATTGATCAAGATCAACATTTGATCCGAAAATACTCCATATGGATTAGTGATCATGTGGGTTTCTCATCATTATAAAGGTATCATTTGGCCTTCCACTCCTGCCGCTAAGAGTGGGCAGAAGAAGGTTTTGTTATCTTCATGGCTTGTTTATCGCAAATTCGCCTTTGCAGTCCACCAACATTCCGACAAGACAATACATGAGCCGCTCTCTGTCTTTCTATCGCTATAAGCCTTCCAATAACCTTGTGGTGTGGTCCGTGACTGCCCCTACAGCATCCCGCTGTCCGCCTCCAGCAACCACAACTTGGCCAGGTCCTTCGTCAATCCGAGGCGCAAGATGCGCAACACATTCTCCGCCGTCGTCGAGTAGTCCAAACCAGACCTCCAGTCCCAACCCCTCCTGAGGTTTGTCCTGGACGCCAGCGGACCTGACTCTGAACCTGACCCTTGACCACCACCCGCCACGGACCGGTGCAGCTGAGATGCCAGCATCGACGTGCCGGAGATACCCATGGAACCAGACCCAGACTTCTTCAGGAGGTCGGCGGGCGTGGAGCCCTTCAGCAGAGCTGGGGCAGAAGCCAGCACCAGCTGGAAGAAGTCATTGCTTGCCTTGAACACGCTCCCGCCGACCGTCTCGATGTCCTCGACCGCTTCGAGAAGGACGTCGATCTGCTCAAGCGTGAGGAGAGGTGACGCGCCCGGGTCCCGCCCAGTCTGGTTGACAAAAACCAGAACCTCGCCGAGGAGGGCGAGGAGGAACTCTTCGCCGACAATAGCATCGCGAGACGCGTCGTACAGGCCGCCGCGAATGTTGTCGTCAGAGGACGCAATGACAACGATCAGCGCGCCAATGGCCGACTGCCGTCGTCGGGCGAGAGGCAGAGACTCGTCGTCGCGGATCTCGTAGAACTTTCGCAGCGTCGCGTAGCCGGCGAGCATCTTTCCCAGAAGCTCTGCAGCCCCCAGATCCTGTTTGGCGAGCTGCTCTAGGGTTGTGTTTCGCTGCTTCAATAGCTTTCGTAGGTGATCATCGAGCTCTGCAGTAGGCGGGTAGGCTGCAGACTGGAATAGGCAGATGCCGATGAGGAAGTGCATTACGTCGCGCACCTTGCCTGGTCGGTGGGCCAGAGCGTAATACCACATTGCCTCGCCAAAGCGATCGCTGTGTTCCCTCAGGATATCGCCAAAGTGCTGTGTTTCTTGTTAGCCTGATACAAATTTGCAAAAAATTAGCCCCCTGTCTTCAGTGCCAAGGAGACTCACCTCTGCAACTTGCTCAGCGAATTGGATCATGCCGAGATCGTTGAGCAGCCGCCACACCTTGTCAACCATCTCACTCGAGTCCTCGCTAATCTCCTGCAGAATCGTCTCCACCAGCTCACCAACAGTGTCCTCGGAGCGCTTCGGCGAGTCCATGCGGCCAAGGACATGTATCGCGACCTCCCAGCCATCTCGGGTGACGCCGAATCTGTCCTGGACCAAAGACATGTCCTTGTAGTTGGCCAGCTCTTGTGCATATTGAACTAAGGTGTTGTCCTTGATACCGTCCACCTCGTCAGGATCTTGTGGGTTCACGCCCAGGACCTCGAGATCCTCCATGTCGAGGTCCTCGAAGGCGTAGAGGGCGGATGGTTGGTGCTGGGGAAGCCATCGGCCCAGAGACGCTATCTCTGCTACCGCTGCAGCCACCGGCAACGACCACGTCCGCAGGATACCAATCACGGCTTTCGCATTGTCCTCGAAGATGCAGGCCATTCCTACCTCCACCGGGTTCAGAATGTTGAAATGAAAATCGTTAGGTCCCACAGTCGTTTGGAGGCAGCGAGCCAGGCGCTCCATGTAACCGTCAGCGCCATCATTCTGCGGTGCCAGAACAAGGCTCTGAGACGTGGAGAGCGGGACGTTCTTGTCGCCGCGAGTCTCGTCCCACCACCCAAACAGGCCGATCGTTGCCTCACACCAATCCTGGGCCGTTTCAAGGATGACATCGGGGGCGCCAAGGGCGATTTCGAAGATGACGTTGAGGTTTTCGTAGATCTCCCAAGGCACCTGGCTCTCGGCTTTTCGAGCTACGACAGCAAGAGACTGGTGGCTCTCTGATGGGTCGACATCGATAGCCATCGCGTTCTTCCCCTCTGCGAACCGCCGTAGCTGCTCAAGCTTGCCTCGTGCCTTGATGCGGAAGAGGGTCCAGTCACTGTTCCAGATCTCCCAGTTGCCTCTCTTGGCGGGGCACTCCTCGAGCATGGCACACGTCTCCTCGGTCGCCCGGCGCACATTGTCCAGGGCACGGCCGGTGTACTCGAGCTCTCCCCGGCGGTTCGTCTTGACCTTCTCCCAAGCCGCGCTCATGAGCAGGTTCTGTGCATCCGCGACCTGGCTCCGCAGCAGAGCCATGCAGACCGTGGGCCAGAACATTGAGTGGCTGGCGGGGCATGGTTTGCAGTCCAGCACTTCTTGGACTTGGGTGGGGTAAGGATTGTGGTACTCGGACAGCCAGCGGAAGAGGGTTTCTGGGAGGGGTTCGGTCATCTTGCTGTCGTCACCTGTCCGCGTGTGGTGTACTTGAAGAGCGAGCGTCGCAAGGTAGGCCGCCTTTTCGAAGGGGGATGCCGATGGCCCGGGGCCAATCTCGGCAACGTGCTCCTCAGATGGCATCGGCATGCTGTCAGCATACTTCTTCCAGACCCCAGTGAGCTGTCCTGTGACGGTGGCCAAGGCCTCATCCAGCCTCTCGTCATCTTCTTCGGCGCCGACGCCGTCCTTGAAAAGTCGGGTGACGAGGCTCTCGGTGTCGAGGATCAGCTCAGGTGGCTCGGTGACTGGTGCGTAGTCTGCCTGGCTGTAAATGTCCCTCGCATAGGTTGCGCATCTGAAGGAGTGTCGGCGCATGCCAGAGCGCTTTGCGGTGGCACGGAATATGCCCTCGGCTTCTCGAAAGACGCGCTCGTCGGCGGCTGGGGTGTTGAGCATCATCAGGTCTGACACGTCGCCCACTTCGTAATCCGCATCTTCCTCTTCCTGCGCTTGGTCGAGCCACATGTCTCCTTCATCCCCATCGCCTTCCTCTTCATCGCCCGAGTAGTCATCAAAGTCCTCCATAAAAGCCTTTGCTGATCGATTATTTGTAGTTCGGCCCGCGTCTGGATAATCTTCCTCCTCCTCCTCGTCTTCTCCTTCTGCGTCCACGTCTTCATCGTCGTCCTCAACGACTTCCTCCCGCAGTCGTGAGGGCTTTCGCGTCTGACTGGAGTGGACGGATCGGCCGAGAGGGGCATTCGATTGAGATTTGGGCGCAAACAGGTTTTGGGGTGGTTGGGCCGAGAAGGGATTGTTGCCCTTGACGTTGGAGCCTGCTGCATTCGAGAAAGGATTCTTAACGGGAGGGGTTTCCTCGCCAAGGCCGCTCAACGCGAAAGGATTCTGGTTGGGACTAGCACCAGCAGCCTTCATCAGAGAGCTGCCCATGAAGGAGGCAGATGGGGCGCCAGCCGGCGTACTGCTGGCCTGGGAGGATGGAGGGGGCCCAGCCGGTGTTGTGGAGGGGAGGTTGCCGAACTTAAGGCTGGCTGCGCCACGGTTCCTGTAGTCAGGAGTGGAGGGCAGGCTATCCTCGTCATCATCGTCAGGGACTCTGAAGGACATGTCGGCGAGGAAGCTTGATGCTTTGCGAAGAGGTGAGCGGCGGAGGCCGTAGGCTGGTGAGGTAACGGAGAGGTTTGGGTCGGAGGATTGGTATCTCGTGGGAGTTTAAGTTTGTTTTGTATGTGCAAGGAGGCTGAGGTGGCAATCAGCAGATCTCCATTGGCAGCTTCTGGTGGTGCCCTGAAAGTGGCTTTGTTAGAGAGTGAGTCTGCAGTTTGCTTAAAGTTGTTTGGAGACGCGACGGGACTTTTACTCCAGGTTGGTTGCTGGGTTGCTTGAAGTAGCTTGGACCGCGACTCGGAAACAGCCGAGCTTATATAAGCCAGTAGTGGTGCAGCAGGGATGCCCGCAAGTTCTCATCATTTGGCGCCCAGCACATTCCCTTCCCACCTTCATCCTGGGCAGAATATCGGATGGACCTCAGCATGTATGATCTCATTTGTAAATCAGATCTATCAATTACTTTATGACATTAAGTCTGCTTCTGAGGCTGGGTATTTGGTCTAGTTCCCCTGGTTTTGTATCCCTCTTCCTTGCAAGCACTGAGTCTGGGCCAGCCCAAACCAGTTCCTCTATTAGTATTATGTCTCAATAGCACTCTGCCCATGGACCTTGTTGCCCTCCATTCAAGAATTCCCCATTGTGTGCTGGTTTCATGCAGAAGCCGATGTGGCCCTGGCTGTATACACAGTAGACAGTGTGGTGGACCCTTCAGGACAATCGACAACTGTCAATGTGACAATATCAGTGGTGACAGCTTCAGCAGTTGATTGGGCCCCACTTGCTGTCACAGTCCCTGATGTCTCCACTGAGGTCACTGGTACTGCGATGAAACCACTGGCAGCTGAGCTGCTTGCTGGCTCTAAAGTGCTTGCTAAGGAGGTGCTTTCGATGCTGGTCGAAGTCGATGCAGTGCTGATCACTATGATCAGAGTGCTTGAGGAGGGTGTTGGCTCCGCAGTTGGAGATGCAGGAGTTGAGGAGGGTGTCGTTGTTGTAGGGGTCGGAGTGCTTGTTGAAGAGCTGCTGGTTGTGTCTTTGTGGGGAATGCATGGCGCCCACAGGCAATTCTCATCATAAGCATGGCCTGCCACAAACAGGGAGGACAAGATTAGGACGTAGCTGATGGCCTGCATCACGGATAATTTTTTTTTGTTGATGTGATTTGAGTAGGTGTTGTTGGAAAGGAAGGACAGCGGGATTGATGATTAGATTCTTCAAGAACAAAAACAAAGAAGAAGAAAAAGACGCAAAGGCCAGTATATGATAGGGATTGATTATGTTTGTTAGATGAGCTTCAAAGAAAGTAAAGTGAGGGCAGACAATGGGGGCTGGGTACATGCCAAATATATTAATCGGGAAACATGCCCTTTCTACCCACAAATTGTCACGATAGTTAGACTGGCCTGTCTTTGCAAGTTTTGCTCAACAAAGAAACTACCAAGGTACCTATGACACAGGTGCTAGGATCCATCTCGTCTGTTGGGCTGCTGGACACTGTACCCAACCAGCTGTACAGTTGGCAGATTTCATTGGTGATGCTTCACCCAAATTCAGCCCCCCCCCCCCCTTTCCCTCCTCCCCCTGCCAAATGTTGCTGGCAGCTGTGGTTCCTGGGCCCTAAGGAGGTCCTGAGGCTACAAATTGTTCGACCGGGTTGGCCAGGTCAGATGCCAGGCTCAGGGTTGACAGACCCACATTCACATTCTCCCCCCTGCAAGGAACACAAAGGACTGGCCTACAAGCCCTGAAAGGTGTTTCCGAGTGTCACTGACCCCTAACATATGCCAGCAGGGTCACTGAATATGAGGCGCCGCAGCGGCTGTGCAAGAAGCTTGCCAACGAAGATGCAAAGCTGAACCAATTTGACAGATGAGAAATGGCTGCCCGCCTCAGTGCAGGAGGTCTGAACAGATTGAATCATGATGCTAGGCTGCGTTCAACAGTCCCAAAGGATCAAACGATGTTTTCAACCGGACAATGCATATTTTGAAGTACTTGGACGCTTAAGTACTTCCTAGGCAGTAGGCTCTGTTAATGCTCTTGCTGTCCACGGCATGTTTCATTTTTCAGTGTAGTCAAGCTCGCCACCTTTGACGTCTCTCTTCAGTTTAGTCCATCTGAGTGTAGACGTAATGTTATACATTAGGCTCCCTACTAGAACGCTATTACTGTGGGTTGTAAGTATGTATGATATAGTTGGTGCTGGTACACATGGTGTATATTATACAATGCTATGTGGGACACCTAGCTTTTCAGTGCTTTTGGCCTAAGCAGCCGTGATATGATCAAGTACAGAATGTATCCCCCCCCCCCCCAATTTCACCATGAGCAAGTACAGTAACTCTGCTATGCCTACTAGCATTGACTGCGAACTTCCACATCCCCTCGCGCCTGAGCAATATCTGGCCTGTGTACTCGGGGTCTGGGCAACCTCTGAAGATGGCCACTACTGTGGTAAGCTTTGCCCCCGCGGCCTTTTCTTCTTTTGTCTTTTATCTGTTCACAGGAGGTATGTTGACGTTTCCACCTCTCCCTCGCCCACCCTGATTCGCATAATTTAAGGGTGGAACATTCACGGCACCACCACGGCCAGGTCCATTGAACTGTCCACCATGGTTGAGCGGCGGCGGCGGCGGCGGCACACCTTCGTGGCCACCGCCCTGGCTCTCGGCAGCGTCGATGAAGCTTGGCGATCGCGGCGAATGTGGTGATGCTCCCGACTCATATGAAACGTCTGTTCCGATATACGATGACTTTTCGCTTCCTGAAGCTCTGACAACCCGGATGAGTCTGAAGAGAAGGTAGGACAAGAGCGTGAAAAAGAGAAGAAGTAATAAGAGTATGAGGGCTATTGCGTTGTTGGGCTTGATCATGGTCGGAAAGAAAGGTGAATGGATCCCAAACTTGAAGCCAATCGCATTAATTGCTCAAGAGAAGCGTGGCCCTATCGGGTTCTGAAGTGGTTGTTGAGATGATCGTGAATGGGTGACACCGTCGGCTCTTCCGTAACTTTCCGGCCTCTCGTGCGTTTCATGTTCAGGAAATGGACTATGGGTATATTGAGACCATTCTTTTGTGACGGAGAAAGTCCTGTAAGATTATGTTTCTGCTTCAGGGACGCCTAGAATCGTCAAAGTTGAGAGAAAATAGCCAAGGCTGCCTCACACAAAAGTGCTCTGTCCCAGTGCCATGCTTGTTGTTCAGGTGCGACTCTGCAAAAAAAATGACATGTACTGCTCCGTCAATATTTACCCTTACCAGGTAAACAAAAATCAAGGGGCTGGTACAGTGCAACGCCACAGATATGCAGGCAGTGCAGACAATTGGGCCCTATTTACCCACCTCCATGCAGGTGGTCACACACCCTTTAGCGCTGACATTGTGCTTCTTTCTGAAGCACGCGCATGCGGATATAATCCGGCTGCCAGACCAATGCTGGTTGAGAGATGATATGATGTCACTGTTAAATAGCATAGATAAACTCTGAATGCTGCCATGTTCAGTTGAAAGACCAGAGCGCGCTCCCCGGGAATGCCATAATGTATCAACAAGTCCTAGAATCACAGGTGATTCTTTTGCCGTGCTTGGACTGCATACGGAGCGGTCCTGTCCGACCCAGTTTTAAGTAAGATGTTACGTTAGAATTCGTCCTATCACATCGTGTATCTTAGTCGGATTCCTTTGACCTTCGAGTAATTCGGAGGATAAAGAAAGGGACTTCGGTGCTGTAGGAGACGAGAAGGTAGCCCGTGCGACGTGTGACTCCCTTTTGAACGGCATATGATTGCACTTGTGCTACTAAAGGTTGGCTATCATCATTGCTTCGCAACCCTCGCCTCTGTTGAAGATGTGGAACACTTCAATCACTACCTTGGCTCCATGACTTGGCCCGCTGCTCACTTTGTATCCCACTCAGCACCAACCGAACCATATTCATCTCCATCATATACCAATTTGAAGGTGACATTTGCCAGATGACAGGACATGACTATCTTGAAGTCAACTTTGTAATACTCCTCGTTGTCCGCTCCATGCTCCCTCTTCAGTTTCTTCGTCGGGATCTTGCTCAAATCGGCAATGAGATCCACGAGTTTTCTGCATTTCTCTGTGAATTATGAGTAAGCACCACCCCTATAGGGTGGGGAAGAAGAAGATGAAGAAAAGGTAGTACACGGGTATTTATCGTTGCACCATCCGGGTTCATCATCACTTACTTGTTGTTGCTTGATCCGGGTCAGGATAATAAGGCGCGTTGTCATCTTCGCAAGTATAAATTGGTAGGGTGACTTTTTCCAAGCTCCCGCCGCGGTAGTCTACGTCGGTCACTAAATCGTCGTAGTAGAAATCGAAATATATGTTTTGATGGTCCTTGACTCGGGCGTTCTATCAAGTTTCCAATTATTAGCCCCTGAAACACCACTCGCTAAAGATAAATATTCCTCACCTTCTTGATGAACCATTGCATCACATAGATTCTCTCCCCTCCATCGACGCCGCCGGGTAGTCTGTTGAATCGAATTAGCTCAGGTGGCTCTCCCTCCAAGCTCCGTCTCATCGTCGACTGTTTTCGCAAGTATGTAATTACCTTGGAAGTTGAGGATCATGGTGTCCCGGAGCGAACCTCTGAAGTGCCTTTGTGCCATAGTGTTTTCTTGCTAGCCGAGACGCAACTGTAATTGTCGGTCTCCCTTCCGTAGGCGATTGCCTATCTGAAAGTCCCCGGATCAACGCTCCTTGGACAATGGCAGTAGTGCTGTAGAGACCCTTAGTCAACCTTTTATAGATCACTTACTGGTTTTGGCATGGGTAGCTTACCAGTCCTTCATCTTCCTCACCTTCACGCTGTTTCCAACCAAGTTTTGGATTCTTCTCTTCAGATACTCGTTTCTTCCAAACCCTCCTGCAAGCAGAACGGCATTCACAGGCCTCTTGTCATTCTTCTGCACTTGATCGACTTGACTTCGGACCAAGCTCAGAATTTGAGACATGACTACTTTGAAGACTTTCCCCACCTCCTTTCCTGGTACTTCCAGAGTGCCTCTTTTTATGCCCAAGGTTGGATCATCATCGATACCGCGGGCGGGGATGAGGTATTTCTTCCCGGTGTCGCCAGTGAAGTTACGTTTCGTTTCTGTCTCCCATTTCACCATCGCATCTTGAGTATGGTGTTGGGACCACTGGCTGCAGCCTTGCACGTGGTCTTTTAGCCATGTGAAGAATGCACGGTCCAAGAATGACGAACCGCAGAGGCCGCCAGATCCTGCTGTTGCTTCATCCAGTGAAAGGCTGGGCTTCAGTCCTGTGATCGTATACGAGATGAGGTCGACGGTGCTAGTTGATCATAACATTGAGTCAGTCAGGCTTTTTTTTTTTCTTTCGACAGGCACTGAAAGGTCTCACCCGCCACCGGCGTCACAGATGACGAAAGTGTCTCCAACCCTCATTTCTAGTTCCTGGCTCATCTGATCGAGTGCATAGATACCAGCAGCCTCCGGCTCGGCGATGATCTGGACCTGACGATATAAGCTCATTCCAGCATTTTTGGCGCATTCCTCCGTGATGTTCTGTGCTGATTCCGGCCACTATCAGAGTGTCAGGTGAAAGAAAGCCTTTTGCGTCACCCTTACTTTGCTAGAGGACGGAATACTTGTTCCTGGAGAAGCCTAAGAGGCAACAAGAATACCTTTGTATAGGAAAGAAATAGCATACCATGGCAGGCACAGTGATGATATACTCCCAACGAACATCTTTGAGAAGCGCCTCCACCCTGCCTCCTCCAACGTCAAGCGATTCCTTGATGGTGTTCGCAACGTGCTTGCGAAGGTGCTTGAGATACTCTGTGATCAGATCTTTTGCCAGCGTCTCATTATCTGGCTTAATGGTAAGAGGAGGATATGCCTTGGTAAGTTCTTCTTTGGTGTATTTTGGGTCTTGTTCGAGCTTGAACCATTGAAACCTCCTCTCCTGGTCATCAACATTGAAACCCCAGTTGGTATCTCTCTTCTGGCCATCGATATAGAAACTCTGGCTGTCATCGCCTTTGTCTTTCCATTGTAGCACACTTATTCGAGTTCCCTAAGTCAATACAGATTCTCTCTGGTAGTCCAGCTTCACAAGCGGAACACTCACGACGGTACGTTGTCGGTGGTATCAGCCTTTTCGGGCCAGTCATGTATGATGTTGATTGGTGGCCGTTGAGCATTTCCCTAATGAGTTCATTGTATAAGTCAGTTTACGTTGTGCCTTCTCTCATCTCAACAAGGCGGGCCTTTCTCACAGTTTGAGTGTGAACCCAGGCTGCAGCTGAATACGTCGTGCCTGCATGCATGATCGTCAATGATCAGACTTCGAAGTCGAAACATTCTAAGGAATAATTATAAACGCATACCAAAGTCAATGGCGACGAGTATTTGTCGATCACTGCGTAGTCCGGACGTCTTTGCTGGAGCCCCCGGAATTGAAGGCCGGAGGGGCAGTGCTAGGCTCTTCTCCTTTTGCCTTTTGAATGCATCTTGCAACTTCTCGTGGGTAGATGACATTGCTGCAAACCTAATCCGATTTCGACTGCTACACAATGTTAGGCAGAGGGACATACGTCGGCTATGAACCCTCAGAGGCCACGGGAGTAATTAGGGCGATACGACATGCAGAAGCATTGTCTGATCCAAAGGGATCGATTCTGGGACCAACAGGCTGTCAATTAAGAGAAGGCTGGGGTGTTCATTCGCCCTGGATCTGCAGAATACATCTTACTCAACGACTTGGAGCCTCCGATCAGTCGCACGACCTTCCGCTCCATCGACGAACGGCTTATAGACTTGCTTGTCTGCAACTTCATCATTGACCTAGCAGAGCCTTATTATCCTTTTTCTGGTATAGACTGTGCACTGCCTCCAAGACCTTATACACGCGCTCGCATGCGGCACATCAAGACCCTCACCGGACCCCTGAGAATGGCATGATCTCCGTGTGACCGAAGTGTCAGCCAGCCACTCGCCTGCATACACCAAGACGCACGTAAGCTGCAGTCGGTCAACTTGGCCAATGGCAGGACTTTCATAACTCAACAGACCCTCCAAATCCAAGCCTCCGATAATGGCTTTGTTTCTGCCACACTAAATGTTTGCCACGTCAGCTGAGACCTGAGCTGCACTGTTGTTTTCCTCGCTACCGCATTCTTATTTGTCATGAATCCCACCCACCCTTTCGAGAAGTCTGGAATCAAAACTCGACTGGAACCGGCAATGTCTTTATTATTGAGTTGTTCACCAAACTACCGAAAGGTTTAGTATCAATTACATGACCACCTCTATTTTGTTATTTGAGCCCGTTTGATCAATCTGGTCACTTCAGCCCAACGAATTGAAGCATGATGAATTCTCTAGATCAAGATGAGGAGTTGAACAGTATCAACTCTGCGGAACAAGACATGGAGAGCCTGCAAAAAGAGAACGAGCGCCTACGACAAGACCTGGACGATTGTCGAGGTCAGCTCTTTCAAATGCTGCAGAGAGCAAACGACGTCCCCGAGAGCGATATAAAAAATGCTTTCAACGCAATCTACAGCGGAGTCGACTCTTGGATTGATGAAGCTTTCGCTGAGGAAAGCTTGGAGTCTGCCTTCCACAATCAATTCAAGAGAGCCAAGTCCGAGAAAGACAGGTTCAAGCTTTTAGGGCTGCAACCTCAATGTTGCGCAGATTTCAAATGGATTATGGAATTTGGCCGTCTGAAATATTGCTTTCATATTGTCCTGTGTTTGGTCATCTCGAAATTTTTGACGGATGTCATTTTCCGTGGCCAAGAGACCAAGGAGCACTTGTACCCGCACGGTCTTCCAGACGAGCAAATTGATAGCCTGGTCAAGTTACAGAAAGCAATGAGAAATGAACTACATCGAGGTAAGATAAGTAAGAGGAGGAAACGGCAACCTCGCCTTCTGTTCTCCCTCCCTCGCCTTTAATATTGGATAGTTCCCAAGTTCTTCACTGACAATCCACGCAGATGAATCTGAGATATCTCGGTGGCGTGGGCAGACGATTGCCGCCATGCTCACACTCCCAGCTGCAAAGGCTCGGGCGGAGAAAGAATCACTTGACCACCTGCGGAGACTAAAAGAGAACCTGGAGACCTGGCTAGGAAGGATCCCGGGGAGCCTCATAGAGTTGCTGAAGACCAACGTTCTTCAGAGAGCGACAAATGCATTCAACATGATATGTTGCTCCAACAAGACATATTTTGTCGGCAGTCCCGAAGTTCCGCCAGACCCCACCGATAGACAGCATGAGCCTGGGAAGTTCAAGGATATGATCACCTGGCGACAAACACCGTCAAGCGCGATCGTGGACCTGCTACAGTGCCTTTGGCCAGCCGTCATGCGCATAGGTGAAAGTGGTCAGGACGATTTACTTTTGGTCGAGACCACGTGGCTAGGATATACAGAGCCCGGACGACTTCCTAAGTCTCTGTCGCCTATGCCCAAGAGTCTTTCTCTAGATAAGCATGGCAGTAGAAGAACAGATCGCGAGCGTACGATTTCAGAGGCCGGTAAAAGCATACCCAAGAATGTTGCATTTGTGGAATACTTGGCCGCAGGGTTGGGACCGCCTACCTCTCTGCGCCAAAGAGGGGATCATCGACCAAATGCACACATCGCGCCGGGCGCACACGAGGGCCGGTCCTCTAGTATTGGACCTCTTCAATCTCCCAATGCCATCGCTGATGGCGATGGGAGTGCGCCCGACGAGCTTCCCTATCGGTCGACAAGGAATGTGAAGAAATCAAGAACTGAATGAAGATGATATGATTCAGCAACTGAGAAGCATTCTGATCGAATTAATATAACCCAGAGGAGGCAATGGTGAATTTGGCTGTGCTCAAGACTACCTACTTACTCAAATGCTCTTCTCGTCATCGGCATCGTTCTCGTTCTCGCATCCTCCTTATAAGCCATTACTAGCACTGATCTGTTGGCCTCCTGTGCCTTGTTTAATAGCATGGAGTGTATTACGCATGAACGACGTGATAGCTCTTTAGCTATATCTAACGAAGGAGTGATGATTTTGCAGCGGGGCTCGTGAAATGCTGAACATGAACTTGTTTAGGAGCGTCACTTGTGGGCTCGCCCACCAGAGGGGAGGTACTTAGTACGTACAGTAGTAGATTTACTCTAGTACAGTATCACTCGCATGCTCACTACATCATGCTTGACGTAGTTCCGATCCCAGAATAGCATAAACGGGCGCAAGAGCTTCCTCTTCCGTCTTCCGCAAGACAGACACTTCTAGAAACATTTCAACATGTGTCCATCTTCTGTCGGGGCATGGCACCGACCCGTCGTTTCTCGGGCTGTCCAAGCACATGCCCCTTCGGGCCAACCCCTCCTAGAACGCGAGCCCAGCGCGCGTTTTCAAGGGGGAAATGAGATTGGGGAAATTTGTTCTTGACTTTCTTCGCCGTGACAGGACTACTGGAGGCTTGCGTTTACGCAATGGGCGAAAGCTCGCCTCCGTTCTTTGCCCTGCATCGGGTTTCATGCGTCCCCGTCTACTGGAGCCTGTGTCGGCTTATGCCACTCCCGAACCTCCGTTCGGCTTCTTATCATGGTTGTACAAGAAACAGTCTCGGGTTCGTCGACATATAAGTTTATTAAATATTCTTTTTCCTTGAGATCATCTGATTCTCTCCGATATCTCACCGAAAATATTATTCTCGTCTTATAAAAAGATTGTTGTGGTTGTGGTCTTGTCTGCAAACTCAACTCCTCAAAGATTTTACTGTATTCTGCATTCCCGAGACACATCCCCGAGACCCATCCATCATGGCGGCTCCTTCTGATGTCACACTGAAGACGCTTAACGGCAAATATGCTTTGGTATGTACTTGAACTGAAAATTTATGTTTTTTCTGCTTTTTTTATCTATTTTTTTATTAAAAAAAAAGGCATAAAATTTTGCTTGGTGTTGCAATGGGTGGTCGTAAAACGAACACAGGACATGCTATATGATACTGGGAAGACACAGAGACAAAACACTAACACGATCAAACAGAACAAGTCCCTATCTGATGACAACGACCCGGTCCTCAAGATCCAGGGCGTGGGCTGGATCCAGCGCAAGGCCATCAGCGCGGCCAGCTTAGAGCTGAGCATCAAGGTCTACGAGGAGGGCGGTGTGACGCACTTGGACACTGGCATCAAGCCCTCCCTGGGCCCTCCATCCACCGAGGAGCGCGTCCTGGACTGGGTCACCGAGGTCGACGTCAAGCACCCGCTGTTCGGCAATGGCAAGGCCCAGAGCAAGTGGGTCAAGGTCGAGGAGCTCGACGACGAGTACCTCTCCAAGGGCTGGGAGGAAGGGACCACCGACCTGGTCCTCGTCCAGAACACCATGGATTCGGGCGTCGTCACCAAGCTGGTCCACGGGTTCGAGGTCATCAAGGGCGAGAGGCACTACGTGAGGCACATTGTGTGCAAGAAGGGTTCCGAGGTCGCAAAGGTGAAGCTGGTCTACGACTACATCGGACCCAACTAAGAGCCTCGTTGCTTTTATTTGAACGAAGAAGGGTTATTATCCGTTTATGGGCTGTATATATGAAGTACAGTTGTGGATGTCGGGCTAGCAGCTTATACATGTAGGCAAATATACGATGGTGTTTACATTGCCCTGCATCTACATATTACTGTACTGCTTGCGCAGGTGCACTCATCAACTTTGTGTCACTAGACCAACAATAATTAACGCGTCCCAAATCGTGTCTCGGGCTTCCTTGTTACTTGGATTGTGGCTTTTGCCAAGCAAGAGAAGTGTGTGAAGTCCTTACCATTCTCGGCTCACCGTTGTGAGTTTGAGTCTTGACTAGCCTCTTGGCCGCATTCTAGAGCTGGCATAGCAGATAATATTCCTCACCGAGTGACGAGAAGAACGAACCTCACTTGATACTTAAAGTTGATGGAGACCACAATACATTCGTTTTCCTCGGGAACAGAGCCAACTTTGACTCGCAAAACATCACATCAATCCCATCAGGACCCCCGCCGAGTGGGAGAATATCGTACAGCAAAAAATGTCAGCAGTCAATCCCGACCGGCCAGACATCAAGGCCTTCATGACCAAAGCCGCCGAGACCCTCGGCCGCGACCTTCCCGCCCCCAAAGACATCTTCAATTTCGGCGGCAGCAACCCCCAAGTCACCGACGAGCTCCTCGCCCTCGCCATAGCAGGCGAGAAAACCGCAACAACCTCGTGGCCCATCCCGACCCCTCTGCACTGGGGTGTGGGCGACCTGTCCGTGATCCTGGATGGCCGCGGCGCGCCCGCGGCTGTCATGAAGACGCTGTCGTTTGTACAGTGCAGGTTCAAGGACGTGGCGGAGGACTTTGCGCTGGCGGAGGGGGAGGGGGATTATGAGGCGTACCGGCAAGGTCATATTCGCTTCTATGGGCAGCAGGAGGGCGGGGGTGAGTTTGGAGATGAGAGCATGGTTCTGTGCGAGAGGTTTGAAGTCATTTATTCAAGGAAGAACACTGAAGAGAGCACTTGAAGAAGAAAAGAAAAATACTTGGGCAAACATTGCCGTGTCACTAGCGGTTTGGGAAAAAGAGTGGTGTGGAAAGCCTTTGTTTCATTGTGTCCAAGTTTCCTTGTGGATAAAAATACAGTTCTAAAGATACAAAACTATGTGCAGTAAAATTTGTCCCAATGCCCAGCCCTGTTGCGCCTGTCAAGCCAAGCCTTGTCCCAATGCATGCCATATCTTCATCACAAGCCTG
The DNA here is from genome assembly GCA_014850475.1 of Cryphonectria naterciae. Taxonomy (NCBI): domain Eukaryota; kingdom Fungi; phylum Ascomycota; class Sordariomycetes; order Diaporthales; family Cryphonectriaceae; genus Cryphonectria; species Cryphonectria naterciae. The sequence goes on from JACWST010000020.1 coordinate 78,480, forward strand.
TTGTCATCGTCTCATTGTCTCTCAGAGAAAAATGTCCAGTATTCCGGAGATCAAACAAATCAACAACTTAGTGGCGGAAGAAGCGCCACTTCCTACGAGAGGAAGCGCTGATGGTCAAGCCCGAGGACGTGCCAGGGGTGCAGGCAGTACCGGCAGCCATGGACATGGAGACGGACCACTCGCCACCAGCCACACACATCTTGTACGAGCTGCCGTCGGAGGCGCAGTCGTAATCACCAGCCGTGCACGATCCAGAGCTGCTGGTCGAGGAGGACCCGGTGCTCGTGGAGGTGGAGGCCGATGTAGTGGCGGACGCGCCAGACGAGCCGGAGCCGGAGCCAGTGGTCTCAGAGCTGGCGCCAGTCACGCTGGGGGCGGCAGCACTGGCGGCAGCACTGGTGGCGAAGACACCGCCTCCAGTGGCAGAGGCTGCCTCGGTGGAGGCTGAGGAGGCGGCAGCGCTGCTGCTGCTGCTGTCATCACCGCTGCTGCTGCTCTCAGTGGCGGTGCTGGAGCTCGCACTGGTGGTGGCAGAGCCGCTGTCGTCACTGGAGCTGTTGGTCCAGGTCACATCCTTGGCAAAGCAGTCGGAGCCGGTGATGGCAGCAGGGGTGTACGTGTTGCTGCCGGAGCAGTCGTGCTCGACATTGGAGCCGGGGTAGGGGTACGTGGGGTCGCTGCTCAGGGTGGACTTGCAGCTGTTGAGGTCGGCCAGGTTGTAGACGGCCAGGGGCGGGTAGCTGTCCAGGGCGTCGCTGCGCAGGCGGATGTTCTGGGAGCGAGCCTTGGAGCCCGAGGCGGCCTTGATGGTGATGGGGGCGCAGTTCATGTAGTACTCCTGCGTGCCCGACAGCTTCGAGGTCCAGGTCCACGCGTAGCTGTACGTGCCCGCTGGGATGTCGGAGGGGATGGTCACGTCGTAGGTCGATGCAGCTGTGCCGTCCTTGGAAGGGCAGCCACCCTCGATGGACAGGATCACAGACCACCGTGTAGACTGAGAGGGTTCCATGTCTGTAGAGAGAGCCACCTGGCAGGAACCGCCCTCGTGGACGGCAGAGCCCGTGAAGGACATGGTGATGCTCTCGCCTGCGGTGGCAGTGTTGGAGATGCCGCTCGTGGAGTAGAAGGTGGAGGCATCACCAGTCAGCTGGCACGGGAAGTTGGACCCGGACGAGGACAAAGGGCTGTTCGTGATGGTATCCTTGGCGTAGGGGACAGGGTTGGCCAAGATCATGTGAGCAGACGCAGTGCTGCCACAAATCGCCAGCACAGCGGCGAGGTTCTGAGTGAGGGAAACCATGGTGTGGGAAAATCTTGGGGGTATCAGAATGGATCAGGAGACTCCTGAAAAGGAGAGATGGGGTCTCAAGAAGAAGAAAAACTGGGTATGAAGAGAAAGGATAGAAGCACCAGGCTCTCTAAGCTCAAGATTTGGGTATCTTGGGAAAGGTGAAAGGAAAAGAAGATGATGGTGTTGGAATCAGGTGATGATGAACGATGAGAAAACGTGAGACTCGATGCTTTAATACCTGTCGACCCCGAGAAGCGCTCCATGAGGCCTCACCGAGCCTAGGTAGAATTGGCATTGTGGGATAATGTGATTGTCAGTCATCAGTCAAACATCGGACCAATTGTGGAGAAGCATTGTCCATGCAACAAGGCTTTGCTGGGAGCCACAGCCAGTCTTTGGACAGGAGCTTTGATCCCCTGAGGCCTAAGAGTCAAGGGTGTTGTTCTTTTAGCAGGGGGAGGGGGGCGGTTTACTTACAGGGTAAATACTATGGTACGCAAAACAAACGAAACAAAGGATTTCCGAGTTGCCCAAAGAGTGTTGTTCATCGCCTCCCTGACAGGCTGCAGGAGAAGCTTAGGTCGAACGGAATCCTAGCCCCTGAACTTGCAAACAGGAGAAGCTGGGTGTGGGCCTAGGGGGTTGGACCAATCGTCTTACACCAAAGTACCCCCTCCTGGCACATGCGAGACGACGCCTTGTCTGGCCCGACGGGGGGGCGGCAAACCTCCCCTGACGATCCCAGCACACAAGCGCCGCTCAGTGGTGGCGGGTTCCCACCTGTGCAGTGCCTGGAACGCATGGACGCCAGCGCTGAGTGGAGGACCAACAGCAGGCGGCGCAGGCCAACCAAACAACCACCTTACCCAGCTGTGTGCATGTGCCGACTCCCGCCTGTTTCGACTTTGCAGCCGCCAGCCCCTGGCCATTGGTAAACAAGATCTTGTTCCCTCCGTCTGAGGACCCCACTCTTGACAAAGAACAACGCCTCTGTCACCCACATTTATGCATGCTATTTTCATGCAGGCCCTGTAATTCTCCGTTCATTGGCATAGCAGACACCGGAGATCCTCGGACAGGGGCAGGGTGAGCCTGTTGAACCTTGGAAAGCTGTCGGGATCTCTCTCTCCAACGCGGGGAGGTGTCGAAACCGCAGCTCCGGTGTGGTTGATTGGATCGTGGAGGTTGGAAAGGTCACTCTCGGATCCATATATGCCGTAATTCACAATGGCCATGTGAGGATGCTACGTAGCAGCAACTCAAGGAGGCATCTGCAACTGTGCTCTTTTCTCTTTGATCGCGCTTGGCTGCGACAAGGGCCGCCCGCGGACCCACGAGCTTAATCAGGGGCTCCTATTCTCTCACTTCCTCCGAGTTACTTACCCCAGAAATTCCTCAATCCGGCCAAGATGTGCAGTTGGACCATCGGTTGGCCTCCCTCCCGCCGACCACAAGATTCGGACCGCGACCAGTAACCATGACCTAGGCTTGGAAATTTTGGTGGTCTCATTGTGATAATGGTCTAGCAACAGTGACCGTCCTCTCAAAGTATTAAACTTAAATTGTTTACGCGGCTAATGTTCCTCGAGCACACCGTTGTGTCCCACAAGAAGAAGAAAAATTGCAAGCTGGCTGAAGAGTTGTGTGACATCGTCAATCTTGCGCCGAGACGTGTGGCACACCCGTGCCTGGGTGCGAGTCTGCTTCCGTACGATGCAAGGATGCTGAGATCCTGAACTTATCCTGGCATGCCGAGAAAGTTCCGCCACAATCTGATTTAACCCGATTTTTGCTTGTTGGATCTCTTCGCCTGCGAAGGACCACCGCCACCGCGGAGGGGTAGGTACCAGCTTAGTCCCTTACCTCCCTACGCACCAAAATATCCTCCTCCTGAGCCTCGCTCTCGTTGGCACCCAGCCAACAGCATATCTTGAGGCCTCGTAGCGAAGGGATGAGACTTGTTTGCACGCATTGAAAACGTGGAATCCCAGCACACCTTCCCAAAATGTACTCCGGCACTGCCATCCTCGCCCACCTGCATGTCCATTTTGCATGTCACCATTCTGAGCGTGGCTGAAGGATCAGACCTCTCCCAAGCCAACAGCAGCCCGTAGGATGGTGACAGCAGCCCACAAACCAATTTGTTCGAAACAAAGGGCAAGCCCAATAGGGACGATGGGAATCTCTCGTTTGGCCAAGGTGTTTGGATCCAACTCGGGCACTGCGGCCGTGAGCCTCGATGAGTGCGAGGTTCGGCTTCAAAGGCAGGCTACTCATCGATTTGGCCTCCTAGCCGGCGTCTTCTCTCAGCTTCTTTCTCCAGACGCTGCAAGTTATCCTGCGTATCGTCCACCAGCTTCTTCAGGCCGAGCTCATGTTCCAGACCGGCATCACCGAACGAGTTCATCATGTAGGTCTGGTAGCGCTGGGACAACAGACCAAAGGCAGCGTAAGCGACGGCTCCGTATGCGCCTATCCGCGTGCCATGCCAAGCCATACTGGTGAGGAACGGAAGCCGGGTCATCTGAGGATGGGTGAAGCGAACGAACTTGGGCTGATAGAAAGGCATTCTGAATGTCGCGGCTCCACGCCAGAGGAGAAATGCTGTCACGCCCAGGGCAAAAGGGCGGTCGTAGGAGGCTGCCACAACCCCCTTAGAGACGTGAAATGTGAATAAGGAAAGCTCCTCGGGCGTCAACCGCCGGCCGGCCACGCGAGTGACGTGCAGTGCCTCGTTCCAGAGCTTATTGCGGTACCAGTCCTCGTCGTACCCCCAGAAGGACGACAGGAGGGGCAACTGGCGTAAGGGCCGCGGGTCCCATGATCGCAGGTAAGCTGAGTTCTCGCTGCGTTCCACCCAGGCGAGAACCTGGTCCTCGATCTCGTCTTCCTCCTCCGGGGTGTCGTAGGTTGTTACTGGCCTTGGTGGTGGGTCTCGCCTGAGGTTCATGTCTTCAGAGGCGTCGACGTCTCGACGCCCTGTATCGTCATCGCCATCGCCTGCGCCTGAGGCTGTGGCCATGCTGTCGCCCTGGCTGAGAGTATGTTGTTGGACAGTTGGGAGTGATTGCTGCGGGTGCCAGACAGGGCTGAGGTCTGATAGATTCAATGAGACAGGATCTGGACCTTCTCGACGCGTGGAGTGTCCACGCCTTCTCAGCCGAGAGCTGAGGCGTAGAATCAGAGAAAGTTGCCGCACGCCGCTTATGCTTGGGATACTTAGCGGTAAGGGTGGACGGACCCACTTAAAATGCTATCTTGAGCCACTCAGAAGCGTTCACGTGATACGGGCCCCCATACAACGTCAACACGCAAGTAATGTGCAACTAGAGAATGTGCCGATGGTCAAATAGCTCCGAGACGAGATTACAACATTCGTTTCGCGCTCGTTTTGAGCTTGAGTGGCACCTATGGAAGCCCAGAGTCACAGGAATGAGGCAATTCATACGTGTTACAAGTGGGACAACCACCCTTTTACAGTTACTCAGAGTTCCACTAGCTAGAACAGTGCCAGATGAATGGGGGCAAAGATGACTGAGTGATTAATGCCCATCAGAAGCTGTGCTTACTTCGCGTTTCTTCAGTGAGATCATGTCCCCAGACAATGCTGTTATTCTCTCTCTCCTTCTTTCAAAAATAAATATATATATATTAGAAAAGAAAAGAAAGAAAAAAAACCCAAAAACCGGCTGTTCATACAACAGTTGTGGTCAGCTGTTCAACGTACCTTTGTTGCCTTCGTAGATCCAGAACCATCAAGACAGTGCAGACTGATGGATCATGATGGTAATGCAAGCTCACAAGTGATTGAAGGTCCTATTTTTGCTGATAGCAGATGCAATTGTTGCAGGTGATGTTTGTGTAAAACACTCCTACAATGATATCGGGTATGAGTACTCAGGTGCAATAAGTAACCCATGACTTTGCAGCAACTGATCTAAGACCTTTCTGCAAAGAGAAAAGGGAGTGCCTAGAAATTATAGTACTACATGAGCTATCAGGGTGTGGAATTGATATATCTCATGAAGTCAATGTAGCTGAGAACAAAAAAGGTTGCGGGATAGATCTTGCAGTTGTTAGAGGCTTGCTGAGCATTCGCTGCCCCAGTGCAGACTTAGAGGAGAGACTATTCTTTAGACTGCCTCAGAAAGAACAAAACAATGAACAAAATCAATAAGCTCCTCTCCTCTTATAGTATGTGAGAATGTTGAAGCATCTTGGAAGGGCATAGCCGCTGAAAGCTATCAGTAATTAGTAGCAAGAATGCTAGAAAGCAGGAGGGACCAACAAGTAAACTTCAACACTACTTACTAGATAGAGCACTGCCTTCAGATCTCCAATATGGAAACAAACCTATCACAATAAAAACAATGTGGAGATGACATCTTCCGTAGTGTCATTGGTACTTATGACCACTTAAGTAAGCTATAAGGAGAAGTGTCACCTATTAATTCAACATTTGTCCTCCTCAACCCCGTCTCCAAGGCTCCAAACAAACAGGCACCCAATCAAGCCCGACAATACACTGTCATCAACAAACTTGAAGATAAAACACTACAGCGCCATCAGCACCATGTCCGACCAGGACAACAAACCTGACAGCCAGATGGCTTCCAAAAAGTCTGTGGACCTGAAGGAAAACCAGGGTATGTGACACACCAAACATTCCCATCTTAGTGCGACGCGCGTACTGCACGCGTGCTACAACATTACTCCCTCTCTTTGGTGTTGCACACTTTCTTCTTACCTCATGAGGCAGAAGTGACTAAAAACTGTGTGTGTTTATGGTAGATCCTAATGGGAAGGAGGTGGCTGGCTGTATCATCAAAGAGAAGGAGCCTGAGGCTGCTGATGTGGATGAGACCAAGCAAGTTGCCATCGAGATGGACAACGAGTACCAGATGGGTGCCATCAAAAAGGATGACAGGACCCAGTCCTCTGGCAGCCAAGGCGACGACGAGACCCAGTCAATTACCAGCCAGAGCGAGCCCCAGCCAGCTGCTGATAACAAACCCTTGGATGATGACCAGGCGGCCCTCGTGTCAACAATCCACAAGAAACAGCCCATCTTCGGTCCTCCAAGCTTTGAGAAGCCTACCACCAAAATGGAGCGCGATTACGTCCACATTGGCGAGAAGTACAGGCTCTACGCCGTAGGTCACCGCAAGGACGAGCGGCCTGAGCCCAAGGTCGTCAAGAGAACTGGCAACTACCAGGAAGACTACAGTGAGTGACCTGTTCAGTGCTCGAATCACATCTCGCCTGTCCCAGACACAAGTTATCATCCGTAGGACGTGTCGCTCGTACTGACAAGGCTTGCTAGTTCGCGCCTGTTACGAGGCTGATTACCCCATCGTCGACCCTGGTGCTCCGACCGACTGGGGCCGCCGCGGCAAGCCTTGCGGATACAGCCTTGACGGCGAGCCTGCCTGGGCTAACAACAAGATCCCCAAGGGCATCAACATGGAGATGATGCGCCGGGACCTGATCCTCGACCCTCAGCCCCCTACGACGGGCTGGCAGGCTGCTGGCGACACCTGCGCCGCCAAGCGCGCGATGACCAGCGCGCCGGCCGACGAGGCCCCTGGCTACCGCGACTATTCGTACGGCGTCCCGAGCTACTCCGGCCACAACTCCGGCTTCTCCAAGCCCTCCTCCCCTGGCGACTGGCACCACGCCGGTGACGCGTGTGCCGCCAAGCGCGCCATGGGAGGCGGCCCCGCTCCAGACACCTCCTACCAGGACGAGGCCCATGCCAGCAACGACCAAGTCCTCGGCTACGGTACCACCAAACGCGGTCGTGGCATCGGCGACCAGAACAGCCCCAGCGATTTTGGCGGCGACGCTTGTGCCTGGGCCCGCTCTCACATCTCCTAGAGAAGCACCTGTTGTGCCCCTTCCGCGGTAGCGGGATGACATCGACTGGGAGTGTGGGGGAGCGATGTTGGACTGGGGAGAATTTGTACACAAAAGAAGGCCTTGGTTTTTGAGCTGTTCTGTTCATCTGAAGATGTTGTGACACTGACCTAGATGGCGACATCTGAGGCCATCACTAGAAGAGAGCATGAGGGCACCGTATGGTAACAGGGCAATTCTCAAAAGAGAAAATATCATGATTCATTCCATTGCACCTGGTATCAACAAAACTGGGTATGACTATGCAAGCAGCGCTGCAACTGACAGAAAACACTGCGGTGAGTGGCGGTAAAAGTTTGCCCCTCGAAATGCACGCAACCACTGGAAAATGATACATCAGCAGAAGGCACCCACCAAACTTGCCGTGATATCGCCGAACGGCTTCTTGTGCGCGCCTATGCAATAGACTTTGACTGGGTGTTTCTCCAAGAGCGTCATCAGGCGACCGCTATGCATCTGTGAGAAGTGCCGGCACTTGTCATTACGTATGTTGGGGAAAGATTCAGAGTTTATCCAAAAGGTACAAATTGTACAATGGATTCCCCCCCCCTCCCTTTCTCCCACCTGACTCCTCACACTCGTGATTGAGAGCTTGTGGTTTATTCACCGTGACGCTGCACTTGCGATCCTCTCTGAGACTTGGTATCTTTTGATCAAGAGTATACAAATAGATTGAAATGTCGTCAACAGCTGGAAAAGTATGCCCCCCCCCCCCGGAGAAAAAAAAAAACACCGGATATCCATCCAGTGGATGGCACGAGGAGATCCGTTACGCGAATGACGTCCAGAAACTCAACACAAGGAGATGCACCAGCTGAACCTGACTTGTCCAGACAATCACCTGCAAGGCGGCCGTGGCCTGGGAGGCCGGCAAGGACCTGACGCTGGAGGACATCGAGGTCGCACCGCCCAAGGCTCATGAGGTGCGCATTGAGATTTACTATACTGGCGTCTGCCACACAGGTCAGTCGTCCTCTCTCTCTCTCTCTGTCTCCTGCAATGTCGCGCGGCACTACATGACTTTTCTTCTTTTTTAGTATTCGAAGGCGATGAATGGACCAAGGCACCCCAGAGCTGACCTGCAGTGGATGGTCAGATGCGTACACGCTCTCGGGTAAGGATCCCGAGGGTGCATTCCCCATCGTTCTCGGACACGAAGGCGCTGGTATCGTCGAGTCTGTGGGTGAGGGCGTCACGAATGTAAAACCTGGCGACCACGTCGTCGCGCTGTAGTAAGTTTTTTTTTTCCTTTCTTTTTTCTTTCTTCTACTTGGGCTGCTCGGGTTCTCGGCTCCTCCTGCTGCCCTTCCCCTCATGCACCCCCTCCCTCCCCGCCAAGCAGATCGACTCCAGGGTCTCAATCGACCCCTCCTTTTCAGCAGTGGAGATGCCGCAGGAGACTGTAGCGCTGACGTCGACACCTGCAGCACCCCAGAATGTAAGGAATGTAAGTTCTGCAAGTCGGGCAAGACGAACCTGTGTGGCAAGATCCGGGCCACCCAGGGCAAGGGGGTGATGCCGGACGGGACAACGCGGTTCAAGTGCAAAGGCAAGGATTTGCTCCACTTCATGGGCACCTCGACCTTCTCGCAGTATACCGTCGTGGCGGACATCTCCGTCGTGGCGGTGCAGCAGGATGCCCCGATGGACAAGACGTGCCTCCTGGGTTGTGGTATCACCACGGGCTACGGCGCGGCCAGGATCACGGCAAACGTCGAGGAGGGCTCCAACATCGCTGTCTTCGGAGCCGGGTGCGTGGGGTTGAGTGTCGTCCAGGGCGCAGTGGTGAACAAGGCTGGGAAGATCATCATTGTCGACTTGAATTCGGACAAGGAGGAATGGGGGAAGAAGTTCGGCGCGACAGATTTTGTGAACCCATCCAAGCTTCCAGAAGGGACGAGCATCCAAGACAAGCTGATCGAGATGACGGACGGAGGGTGCGATTATACGTTCGACTGCACCGGCAACGTCGGCGTCATGAGGGCCGCCCTGGAAGCGTGCCACAAGGGCTGGGGTCAGAGTATCGTCATCGGAGTTGCTGCAGCGGGCCAAGAGATCTCGACACGGCGTGAGCTCCCCATTCCCTTCCTCGAGGCCCTTCACAGGACAATGTCACTAAAGCAATCTCTTCCTTGTTTAGCCTTCCAGCTCGTGACCGGACGTGTCTGGCGCGGCTGTGCATTTGGGGGCGTCAAGGGCCGATCTCAGCTGCCAGGCCTGGTGACGGACTACCTCGAGGGACGGCTCAAGGTGGACGAGTTCATCACGCACCGCAAGAAGCTGGCCGAGATCAACAGCGCCTTTGAGGCCATGCACGGGGGCGACTGCATCCGTGCCGTGGTTGCTATGCGGAGTAAGTAGTTCTGCTTCGTCAACTGTTATCCAGACCACTCGTACACGCACAAATCAGGTGAGGGGAGAAATCATTCTATCGTTCTTCGTCACTGTCTTCGTCCCCCTTTAGCTTTTTGAGTTCGGTCGCTCACGGCCGCGTCAAGGCCGCCCGATCAGGGCTATGCTCTGACGAGGAGCGACCCCGGATCGACTTCCGGGAGGACGAAGCCTCCTTTTCGAATATTCCGGACGAGCCATACATACTGTGGCTTCGGACAAGTTTGACGGCAAGTGGGATCTTCCAAGACTGCCAAAAATCAGATACATGTTGTGCCCATGTACCGTGATGCTCATGTATTGAGTCCAAAAAGTTATGAAGAGAATGCCAAACAGTACTGCGTACAAGGTGAATTATGTCTTGGAAATGAGACTGTGATATTGCATAATGTGTTGAAAAGGTGCAAAAGAGAAGAGAAAGAGGGAGAGTAAAGGAGAGGCGAGAAAAGGAAAAAAAAGGTGGTATGAGGTCGGCGTGTTTTGGCCATCAAGGTCCCCGTATCTTGGGCTCACGTAGCTGGCCGCTGTGCTGATGGACAGAGTAAGGGGGTAGAGGACCTGATCCATAATCATCTTGAAACGAGAAAATCTCCATAAGCCCTCATTTAGATTGTCTCGAAGAAATTCTCATGTTGTTTTTATTTTTGTTTTTGTTTTGTCGTACGAAATTCGCGAATTTAATTTCGACAACATGGCGAGCCCCCCACGCTCTGTACAAGTTGACGGTGACCCACTAACCCAGCTTGCCAGTCGTGCCAGTCTCCGAAGCCGCTAAGTTGGCGGCCTAAGCAAGCCAGGTACGTCATGCCTGTAAGGACGCGCTAATGAGCTGTGGGCATGCTGCGGTAGGCGCTATGGTGGTACTACTGTATACCTCTGCCCCACCGTGAGCGGCCCCTCGACATCGTCATCTGAGACGTGCTGGGCCTGACAACATGACCCTCCACACATACTGTGATGCCTTTGACACCTCTGCTATGAGCTAGACATACATATATACACACCATGACGACTCCCTTCTAGCATACCTAGACAATTATTGATCCTTATATTCATCTTCTTAATCTATATTTGTCTCATGCCATGCTTGATCTCCCTACCTGCGACGCAAGAGAAAGATGCCCTCCTCCCTCGCGCGCAAGGTGATCATAGCCGCCGCGGTAGACGGACTGTTCATACAGCCCTTGTCTACTAGGAAGGAACAGAGGTCATCTTCGCCGGTCAAGATACGCTATGGAGATGCCGCCATCTCATTTGCTTCTCGGGATGCCCTTCCGGACTTGTCTGAGCCGAACTCGTCCTTCGAGGCCTTCGGGATTGTTGGTACGTTTCATGCGCAGACCTTGGAATCTCTCTGCCGTCGAGATCATCGTCCTCACATTTAGCTAGGCTTGGTTACCGTTTCCCGCTTCAGCTACCTCGTTTCCATCACCCGCCGCCAGCAAGTCGCATCTATCCGGGGCCTACCCGTCTATGTCATCACCGAAGTTGCCCTGACACCCTGCTCTTCGTATAATGACGCGACCGAGTCCGTTGCAAAGACCGCGACACACTTGCACATAAAGACCAGTGGGGAGACAGCCGGCCATGAGTCCGATGCGGACACAGACGCAGACACAGACACCGACACCGATATTGACGCCCAGTCTATCAAGAGCGACGAGGTGCCTACCGATGATGATGAGCCCGTCTCGGCAGAGGGCCAGGGAAAAGGTCCTGCCGGTAAGGCGGGAGCCGCTGGAAGCGTGGTGCAGGATGTGATGTCTCGGCGGGGCAGCTATGGCCGCTTCGCACAGCGCTGGTTCAGTAAGAGCGGTTGGCAGCAGGAGTCGAAGCGGAATATGGGCATGAGCCGGTCGGAGGAAGCCGTGAATACCCTGGACAAGGACAAGATGACTGCGATGTCAGGCGCGGAGGCGGTTGCGGATCCGCAGTCTCCCGCAGCGACAAGCGAAGATAAGGCCGCCCCAGATGCTGCGGGTGTGCCGGTTAAGGAAGCCAAGGAGGAGGGACTGGCGCCGCCAGCGCTGTTGCCGAAGCTGCTACGCACGACGCAGATCCTGTTCGGCTCGTCTAAGAGTTACTTCTTTTCGTATGACTACGACCTGACGCGCAGCGTGGCGAGGCAGCCTCGAGGTGCCGCGCAGCCGGATGTGCCGCTCCATCAGAAGGTCGACCCGATGTACTTCTGGAACCACAACGTGGCACGGCCCTTCATCGACGCGGGTGTAGACTCCCTGGCACTGCCGCTCATGAAGGGGTTCATCGGTCAGAGGACCTTCACCGTCGATAGCGACCCGCTGCAGGTGGATGAGTTCAAGGACTCTGTAGAAATGAAGGATTTCGCTGCGAAGCCGACTAGCACCGAGTCGAATCCATCCTCGCCTCCGAACGAGGCCGCACCTGTGCAGCTCAGGTCGTCAGAAAAGCAGTTTGATCTCACTATCATCTCCAGGAGGTCCATAAAACGGGCTGGACTGAGATATCTGAGGCGAGGCATCGACGACGAAGGTTAGTCGCATTTCAGACTATGGACAGATGGACACCAGCTGATCGATAAATCTACAGGGTTCTGCGCCAATTCGGTGGAAACAGAGCAGATCCTTTCTCACAAGACTCCCGATCCCAACTCGGAGTCGCACTCTTTCCTTCAAGTCAGAGGCAGCATACCAGTCTTCTTTACGCAAAGCCCCTATTCCTTGAAACCCTCACCCATATTCCAACACTCAGAGGAGGCCAATTTCCGAGCGCTGAAGACTCATTTCGACAGACTGCATAAGGAGTATGGGTCTCTTCAGATTGCTAACCTTGTCGAAAAACATGGTGTTGAAGCACCTATCGGCGAGAAATACCAGAAAGGAGTAGAAAAATACAACGAAGAGACGACCGAGGCCAATAGGATCCCCTTCGAGTGGTTTGACTTCCATGACGCCTGCCGGGGTATGAAGTTCGAAAACGTCCAGAAGCTTATCGAGACTCTCAAGGGCCAGCTCGACACTTTCGGCAGCACTATCGAACGAGATGGCAATATACAGACCAAGCAGCAGGGTGTGATACGCACGAATTGCATGGATTGTCTGGACAGGACAAATGTTTGCCAGAGTTCATTTGCCAAGTACGTGCTGGATTCACAACTCAAGGCGCAGGGTTTCGACATGATGGTGCAACAGGACCAGGTGAACTCGTGGTTCAACACGCTATGGGCAGATAATGGCGATGCCATCTCCAAGCAGTATGCCTCCACCGCAGCTATGAAGGGTGATTATACCAGGACGAAGAGGAGAGATTATAGGGGTGCGTTGACGGATGCTGGGCTGGGACTGACAAGGTTTTACAACGGGTGAGTTTCTTTTGTCCCCTCTACAATGCGATCCCACAAGAAGATCTGGACTGATGAATCAACAGCATGGTGAACGACTTCTTCCTCCAAGCTACCATCGATTTCCTCCTCGGCAACGTGACCTCCTTCGTCTTCGAAGAATTTGAAGCCAACATGATGACCAAGGATCCTGCGGTATCTATTCAGAAGATGCGCGAACAGGCCATCGAGCTCTGCCAAAAGCGGGTCGTTTCTGATGAGAGCGAGGAATTCATCGGCGGCTGGACATTCCTGAGTCCTGCCGTGACCAACAGCCTCACAGCCACGCCATTCCAAGAGATTGTATTCCTACTCACCGACACGGCGATGTACCTGTGCCGGTTCGACTGGAACCTGGACAAGGTCTCGTCGTTTGACCGTGTGGACTTGGGTCATGTCACACACATCAAGTTCGGCACGTACATCACCTCCACCATCTCATCCACACAGACGGACGAGGGCAAAAACATCGGGCTCGTCGTCACCTACAAGCCAGGCTCCAATGATATCCGCCGCGTGAACACCCGATCTTTATCCAGCGTCAAGGGGGGCACCGATCAGCCCTCGGCCGGTCAAGACCCCAGCACATCTACGCCGACCCCTCCCAACGCCGTGCAGAACCGCCTCACGGGCCTCCTTAACCGAAAAGCAACATCCGCGCCCGAGACCAGGACGCTGGCCCTCAAGGCCCCCTATGCAAAATCATCCATAGCCGATAGGAACAGCAGCAGCGGGAGCCGGATGAGCGAGGCGGAGCTCGTGACAAGCGTGTGCCATGAGATCGAGAGGCTGGCGTTCGCGAACCAGCCCGTCTCCGGGGCAGCCGAGGCGAAGCGGGAGAGTATCATTGAGGAGGGTGAAATTGTCAGCCTGGCTGAGGCGAGGAAGAATGTGGGTATACTTGAGACGTTGGGGTATAATATCAAGAGGTTTGTGTGGGCTTAGTAGACCTAGGGCGGTGTCGGAGGATGAAGACCTGGGGCTGTACATGACTTGTATAGAGATGGGTTGGAGATGGCATCGCCTGATACACGTTATAGCATCTAGAGCTGCAGAGGGTAACTGGATGGACTTCATAGAGTGCACGGTTAAGCTACCCAACCGCACTCACCGTACACAGCACACCAGATTATACACAGAAAGCAGATCAATAATTCAGACCTAGCGAAACGGTGCGTCGGCGTATGAAAGAGGGAATGGCTTGATGGTGAGAGATACCATCAAAGCAAAAGTCTTGCTACGTGTCATGTCCACGTGCGCACATCGAGTGGTCATGAACGCGTCAGTGTTTTTTTTTTATTATTATTTTTAATTTGTTATTATATTTTAATCTATCCAAAGTGCTGGCGCATCCAAAACATGCATTCCTCACGTTTGTAGCCTCGCCAGATTTTCAGTTCTGCTTGTTGCTGATTCCGATGGCTTCTGGGACTGCCATCCCCCCCTTCTCTCAGCTATCCTTCTTCCTGTTCCCAACAACCCGGCGGTACAAATGCATCTGATACCTCATGTCCTCTAACGCGATTGGATACCTCAGCTTTGGCGCCAGTCTGAACCATACAGACTCGTTGGCCTCGATCTTCTCCCAGCCCGCCGCTTCCTCCTCCTCCTCCCGCTCCGCGCCCAGGAGCACCCTGTCGAGCAGCCACTGCATCGGGTAGCGCTTTGCCTCCTTGCCGACCGTCGTCTCAGAGTAGCTCCCAGGGCTGTCGACGACGAGGAGCAGAGACCCAGCAGGGAGGATGGAGGTTAGGGTGAGGAGGAAAGTGGTGGTCTTACCGATGCCGCCTGCTGTGAAGAGCTCGTTGAGGGTGAAGAGGAGCGTGACGAGGACGGGCTTTGGCTGGGAGGCGTCGGGTGAGATAAGCAAGGACAGATCTTCTCTGCTGAGGGCGAGAACGTCATGTTGTTTGAAGGTGACGTCTTGCAGCCGAGAGGGCGCGACGAGGGCCGTATTTGCTGCCTGGGCCGCTGCGCTGGCGTACTTGGATAACGTGGGCGGTGTTGTCAGCCCAGTCTGAAGCTTGTCGACGACGCCTGCCCAGGGAGCGACATCGAGGAGTGTTATCGACCCGGCCGTGTCTGGGGGTTGGCGGTTGAGGTGCGATGCGAGCGACGCAAGCTCTGCCGCAGCTCCTCCTATTGCCAGCACCCTGAGGACCGCCCCGGTTCTCTCGCCACCGCCCTCGCTGCTGTCCTCATCCTGCTGAGGAGGCCTGCCGCAGAGCTCCTCTAGGTGCGATCTGATGCCGTCCAGGATGACGGCGTAGCACAGTGCTCTCGTGGGGCTCCATCGCGCAGCGTACGCCTCTAGATAGTCCCCCCTGCCAAAAGCCTTCTCAAAGTCACGGCTGAAGAGGGCAGACTTGACTTCCTGAAGCAGGGTGTGGAGGGCCGAGGAGAACAGGACGGAGCTGAAGGCAGACTGGAAGGTGTTGAGGATTTTTTGTTGGTGTGCTGTGTCCTGGCGCAGTTGCTCTTCGCTTGTATGGGTGGCCTCGCTGGGCTCGATGGGTTGGTTTTCGCCTAGGTGTTTTCCAGTCTGCTTCGATGACGGGCGTGGCTTTGATGAGCCTGATTTTGATCCTGACTTGGGCGAAGGTTTCCTGACCATGGTGGTGGTCTTGTGCTTAGAGATCCTCGCTCCGTGCGCCTCTGAGATCGAACAACAGCCTATCCTTCTCCCAGTCCAATCACGATCCGAAATATATATAGTAACTATAGAAAAGCCAACGTCGTTGTAACTGAGTGGTTTTACTAAGAGTTCTCATTTGAGTAAGTTGAAGTCGATCTTCACAATCCACCATTGCTATTCAGCCAATCAACAGACACTTGAGACAGCTGAATAAGCCCTCACTGGTAACTCTACCCTTCCTCCTCTCGATAGGTGGGAACACTTCAACCATACAGATGGAGAGCGCACACAGAGTATCTTGGATGTGCTGGTGTGGGAGTCTGGTGAAGAGATCTTCTGGGCAAGACAGATCATCTGGCTATGGCATTCATTGTCTCAGAAAGCTCAGGTGGATGACTTGCATCTTGCAGATCCTCTTCCCTTGTCCCTTGGCTTTGGCCCGTGTTCATGCTGGTGCCCGCTGCTGGGGTCAGCCACGAGGCTCAGGCCTGTTGGTAATGTGACAGGCTGAAGCTGCGCAGGCGCTGAGAGAGGTACCAGAGTACTAAATCACAGCACTCGAGATTGGTTCTGGACAGGGGTCCTCGGCTACAGGGGGGGGGGGCGCTAGGCCAGGGCTTTGGACGGCTATACCGTAGTACTATGTACTATGGGATTATGGTTGGTAGAGGCTGTCAGGAGCCGAGACTAGGATAGCTGTCTTTGATTGGGGTTTGGTGTGGCTATGAGTTGTTTTCCCTCTCTTTCTTTTCTTCTCTTCTTGTTTCTGCCTTGTCTCTGCTGTCTCGTAAGGTGCTTTAAGTGTATCTCCTTGAACACACAACCACTCATGACCACTACTTGACATCCAGGCAATGTTTTTCAGCTGAATTGGTTGAATCCTCTGCAAGCATTACAGTGGAGCCATTCCCTCTTTGAACCCCCCTTCCCCCGGCCTTGTCATTTGCCGGCCGGACAGAGCAGAAAGTACCTGATACAGCAGCAGCTGGGCTGGGGCGCATGCTCCTGAGTGCTCCTCCAAAGTTGAACTTTGACGTCAGGGCTGGCTTTTTTTTCTGCACCCGAGAAAACCCCTTGAGGCCAGCCAGTGGATGTCAGGGACCATTCAAATCGCATTGCAGAACAACACCATAGAGGTACGACCATACTCCCTCTAAACAATCTCCTACTTCTCTCCTCGAATCCCATCAGCACATTGCCCTTTTAGCTAACTCATCAATTCCCTCAGAACATCCAATGTTAGCAACAGGCTGTCACCTATGAACACCTCCAGCGGCCTCGCACCTCCTCCTGACGAACCCCACGATGTCTACTACCCCTTTTCATTTACGTTCCTAAAAGATCACCATCCGACTGCACCTTTTCGTGCCCTGTGACATTCTGGTCTAGACCTTCTACCAATCGAGCCAACCCTCCAAACGCCTGGAATGCCCACAATACACGACGCGACTTTTGTCCAACCCAACCTCCCCCAGTGACACGGTTGTCGCCAACACCTCTTACCATACCTCATATCACCTAGTCTTGTAGACCTAGACAAGCTTCTTGTGGGAAGGCTAATCAACATGGCCACTGTAAGCTTGATCTTCCTTCCTCTTTCTCCTTTCTGCTGCCTTGTTTGTTGTTCTTATCGTCCTCGTCTGCTTGCTGCTCTTGGGCATTCGCGTCGCCAACATTGTGCCTCTAGCAAACTAACCACCTTGCTGCAAAGACACCGACGAGCAATCTGCCCGCCTCTCCTCCACAGCCTCCTCTCGCCCTCGACTCTTTCCGCCTCTTCATCTCCCAACCGGTGGTCGCGGCTTTTTGCGCAGGCGGTGTCGCCGGCGCTGTTTCCCGAACCGTCGTCTCGCCGCTCGAGCGCCTCAAGATTCTCTTCCAGATCCAGTCCGCAGGCCGTGAGGAGTACAAGCTCTCTGTGGGCAAGGCGCTCAAGAAGATGTGGCAGGAGGAGGGCTGGCGTGGCTTCATGCGCGGCAACGGGACCAACTGTGTGCGCATTGTGCCCTACTCGGCCGTCCAATTCGGCAGCTACAACTTCTACAAGCGGCACTTCTTCGAGACGTACCCTGGCGCTGACCTGGGCCCCCTCATGCGCCTGACCTGTGGTGGCCTCGCCGGCATCACCTCCGTCACCTTTACGTACCCGCTCGACATCGTGCGCACCCGTCTCTCGATCCAGACGGCCAGCTTCGCGGACCTGAAATCACGGCCCCACAGTGGAAAGATGCCTGGCATGTGGGCGACCATGATCACCATGTACAAGACCGAGGGCGGCTTGCTCGCCCTGTACAGAGGCATCGTTCCCACCGTCGCCGGTGTCGCGCCGTACGTCGGCCTCAACTTCATGGTGTACGAGCACGTGCGCAAGGCCCTGACCCCGGAGGGCGACAAGAATCCCAATAACGTGCGGAAGCTTCTGGCCGGTGCCGTCTCTGGTGCGGTCGCGCAGACCTGCACCTATCCCTTGTGAGTGGTCCGCCATTGGATGTTCTTGCGCAGGCGTACAACAAGAGGGAACACACGAGTTTGTGTATGTAGTGCTAACACGAGTGACAGTGACGTGCTCCGCCGGCGATTTCAGATCAACACCATGAGCGGCATGGGTTACAAATACAAGTCAATAGGCGATGCGATGACCCGGATCATTGCCCAGGAGGGCATCAAGGGAATGTACAAGGGAATCGTGCCCAACCTCTTGAAGGTGGCACCCAGCATGGCTTCGAGCTGGTTGAGCTTCGAGATGACACGAGACTTCCTCGTCAGTGTTGGTCCCAAGGAGGTCATCCTCTGAGTCCGCAGCACGACACGATCGAGGAAGGGAGCGAGGAAGAGGCTTCCGACGATGTTGACGACAAAACAACCGTGAGAAATACCTAATCATGACCGGCATGGGGAAGGCGCCAGCAGCACGCCATTTTCCATGGTATGTTCGGAAGGGCACCACAGCACAGCTTTCTGGGACCATCAATCAGCACCGTTTTGCAAACCCGATGGTCCCCATGTGCGACGGCATAGACCAAGTATCGAAGAGATCCTTTCGGGATGAGGATATTTGTGGCAAGGTTTCTGAGCATGGAGTCGAACCGTCTTACTTGAGCAAGAGGCTCTGCAACGAGAATTCTGACGATGCCCCGAGCAGGAAGGCGGCTGCTAATGGGAACAAGCCACAATCTGGGCTTGATAACCTTGCGAAGACAATTGTTAGACTTTAGAAGGCATGGCTATGTCTACTTACATTGCATCATCACGGGTTGTACCGTGGCAATAAAAATTGATACCGCTATATCCTGACTTCACATCAACCTTGTGGATGCTGCGATCTGCAAGTACATTCTAAGATACCGAAGTTATGCTGCAGGTAGTACATACTAAATGCTTACTCGTACTGTAGCATCCGAGGCTGTGTGGAAAAGCAGGTTCGGGAGCCTTACCCCGAACTCTGCATTTCCCCCCCCTACCACATCACACCTTCATCGAACGTGAGAGTAACACTTCCATACTACTTTCTTTTGTTCCCCACATACAATTCTTGGCAGTGTTCATACCCATTTTGCGCCGAAGGCTTTCTCTTTCGTCTCATGGTCTATACGGCAGAGGCATTACAGGGTGAGAGGCGGAACGGCCCGCTTTCCCGCAACAGCCTCACTGAGATGTTCGTTGTCGCTCGTGGATCTCGTAATGCCCTTTTCTTGCTTCTTTCTTTTCTTCTCCCCCCACCTCCCCAGCCACCCTACGCTCGTAAGGCTCTAGGTTCTGCCTCAGCAGGGTACATAATAAGCAGGGACGGCAGCTGATAACACGGTAAGGCTATTCCCGCGAATATACCTTGTAACCCGAGGTGATCTGCTTCAAAAGAAAGGCTGCCGAGTAAGCAAGCAAATGAAGCTGAATGAAACGAGTTATTTTTCCCGAAAAAACCTTCCTGAAGTAGTTGAAAATATTGAGCTGAACAGCAATTACTCCACCCAAAGCTGAACGCGGGATTGATAGCGAGCGCCATGCAGCAGCACGCAATGCGAGTGAGATCTTTGCGCCCTGCATGTATGGCCGAAAGTGGGAATGTTCGTGTCGTGCTGAGTACTCGAACGATTATATATATATTGTGGTTCCCCAGCCTCACCCACCTTAGTGATTACTCAAGAACCTAGCCTTCCAGACTACATTTCATTTCCTAGCTGGATAAGTCTCGGTTACGCTCTCACGTTTTCCTCACCCTTGGACTATTAGAGTTCTGAGAGTTCTTGAACCACAAAGATCTCGCATTGCCAGAGCCTCAATGAGCGGGGAAGCTGGTATCCCGCATGGGGCGGGAAACGAGGTTTCAGTCTTCTGGGACAATCCCACGGAACATGAGACTAAAAAATATGTGGGATGTGACAAATGTATGTTCTCTCTCAGCTTCTTTCCCGCTCCCCCCTCCACCCGGGGGGTCCCTTTTGTTCGAAAGAGAGCCTGAAGTACACATGTTCTCAATGTTCTAAATTTGTATGAAGCAGCAGGTCAAGAAGCAGCTGGCCAAGAAGCATCAGGCCAAGAAGCAGCTGGTCAAGGACCAAGAATTCTACAGAACGACAAAGCCCACGGAGCTTGGAAGAACTCACCGGATCATGCGCAAAATTGCTATGCCTCGTTTGGAGACCGTGGTACAACTGCGACCATAGACGCATTTGGCAACTTGATGCAGCTCAGTCGATTCCTCGGAGAAGACGTCGGCAAGTCAGGAATGCTCTGTGTTGATCGGAAATTGATGCCAGAGCCGTACCAGATACTGGATAGGATGGAAATGTTGAACGACTTGATAACAGACGTCAGAGAGGCTGAACAATTTGGCATCGTCTTCAAGGGAGCTCTGGGTGAAATCATGAGCAACAACTCCGGCTCTCCTCAGAAGCAGTGGCTTAATTGGCGATGGCCGCGTTACGAATACAGAAACCATCCCGATGACCACGTCAAACTACCGCAGAGCATGGTGATACAGTGGATGGTTAAAGACGGGACAGTGCTGCAAAAAACTACAGTAAAGAACTTGGGGGGAAACGCCTTCGACGCACAGTTTGACTTCAGCAACTACATGCTGATCCGAGAGCTTGACTGCTTCGATAACAGCTACGCATTCAATGAAGCCGAACCCGATCCCAACATGGAAGAATACACCAGTTGCATCGGCCCTCATGGATACAGCTGGGTTTGCGTCCATAGGTTTCCGAAGACCGAGTCACGAGAAGAATCACCCGCAAAGGCAAAACTATCTTCATCCGATCAAGCGGGCAAGGAGCCACCAAAATCGGGCATCTCACCTCCCTTCGCCGCTGCTATCATTGTGTCCATTTTTAAGGACGGCAAAGCTCTGGAATTCCCCGGTCAGATTCTCACAAAACCCTTCTCATGGAGTCACAATATCGAGGCCCACGGCAAGATGGAACTCGTCATAGCTTTCAGATTGATCAAGCTTGCGCAACCGCAAGAAAGCTGGAAAAATTTTGTCATTCAGGCATGTGAAGCAGATGTGGACAAATTTCTTAACGAAGAATCCCAAATGCCCGACCTCTTCATTTCTCAACTCCCGAGTGGCGAGGCTATGAGTCCACACAATGACCCGGAAGAGGCAGCTACTGGGTATATGACACCCGTGGGCGGTCCTGGCAAGTCACCTGATAATCATATCGAGTTCATGGTTAGACGCAACCTGGAGCACATCCTATCCGTATGTGCCATCCCTCTGGCGGTACCTCCACTCCAGCCACTGGAGCCTAGTAACACACAGGAGTCGGCTCAAGGCGATTCAAACAAAAGGGAAGAAGGAAGCGAAGCAGGCGAAGGAGGTAAACCCAACGCGCTTGTTAGCCCCGGGCCGGCTGATATGGTGGCCTTGACATGTGGTGACATTTCTGGGCACCTCATTTCCAATTCTGCAAGTTTGTGAGTGTTCATGGTGGTACGAAAGTCGAGCGCTTCGAAAACATTCCCTGACAAATATCGCAGCTTTGCCTTCTCCTTCCTGACCGAGATTGCCAAGCGACTTCAAAATCTCAATACAGAAAGCCCCAAAGTTAAAATCTTCCTTGAAAGGATCTATGATGTGTGTGGAGGCCATCTCAGATGGTTGCAAAACGCTATAAAGATGCCCAATGGCTGTTTCGCACCGAATTACCACGTCACTGGGAGATACATTGCCGACCCACCCGACTCCATGACCTGGATAGCACCCGTAGCACTTACTGATACGCCGTTTCAACTACTGAAGGCCACTCAGCTTCTCAGCATTATGCCAAACGAAAGAAGTCTTGTACATGATCTGGTAGCAGAGGTATTAACGGAGTGGCTGGCGGCGCTGCAGAAAGCTGATAGGCGCGGCAAGTTTGCTTGGCCTCATGCGAAGAAGGAGAACATGAATATCTTTCGACTGGACGACCACCTTTGGATCTCTTTTGCCCTCAAGTCCGTGATGGATCTGGGTGCATCGTTTGTCAAATTCTACGAGGACCACCTATCCGAAAGGGAAGAGTCCAGGGTGACACTAATTCGAAGGGGGACCGATGTTTCAGTTCAAGTCAATGAGCAGAAGTTCAACGCCAATAACTTGCAACGGGAAGTCCTACGACGATTCACCGCAGAAAATCCGAGCGAGCGGAAGAGATTGCTGGCACTGACACGCTCGCCGAGGGAGACTCGTTTCCTTTTGCATGCAAGAGACACTGCCTTCTTGTACGGCGTGGACTGGAAACTTTTGACGGAGTCTACGTACAGCGAGCTATGGAAAGCTACGTTGCAAATACAGCCTGAACATGAAGATAATGACGACACGACGTGGACTACCACCCTCCGGTATGCTCTGGCAGCCGCCATGGGCAGCCTGGGGTATCGCATCAATGAGAGGATGCCGGCAGATCTTGTTCAAGCGGCTCTCGACGATTTATTTCGCGCGACGGGCTTCAACGGGTTTGTTCCAGGGGAGGTTGACGAGACGATGCAGCCAGAGATATTTCAGGAAGAACAATACCGACATTGTTTCTTCCACGCAGGGTTTGAAGTGCCATACCTGCTGTTGATATACGCGGCGCGAATCAATCGTGCATGGAGATCCTCCAATGATGAAATGGGGAACGGCACCACTATACAAACCAAGTCCAAACCGCCTGCTAGCAGTGCCATCGACACAGAGACGTCAGAAATCTTGAGGAAGATCTTGCGGGAATTGTCAGAGAGAAATCGAAGCTCTACCATCAAGAATCACCGACTCATCATGAAAAAGAGAATGCCATTCAACAGTCAGATAGACTCAACTAGTATAGTTGAGATCAGCGACGAGTGGCTGTTTGATTACCCAGGTATGTGTTGAGAATCATAACTTTGCTACATCAGATGATCATACATAAATTTATGCTTGTCCCTTAACCCTTTGTACAAAGATCTACATCTCCTTATCTATACGTGAAGACTGATCTAATCCCTTGGACAGCATTCCTTTCAGACGAACCAGACAAATCAGATAAAGACACCAGTCTTCTTGATGCTATCGAAGCAGCCAAGACTGAGCTTGAAGCATGTCCTCAATCAGGTACTATCCAGAGTGCAGTCGAGAAAGTTGAAAGACCACGACAAGGAGAAACCGATGGACAGCAACCAGGAGTGCAGCAACATGAAGCTGTTGGACGACAAGAACACAGTGCAGATACAAAGATATCTGCCCAGATACTTGACACTCCGAAACATAAGCATGTTGCCAAACGTCAAGACATTGAGAGTACGTATTTGGAGAAGGCTGAGACTAAAGCTGAATTTTGGGGTTCTATCAGAATCCCAAGAACAGCCGCAAATGCCAAGAAGAGATTCATCTGGCTGCCTCGTGTCAACCAGGAGACTGCTCTCTGTTGCTACTTGGTAACCCCATCAGCAGAGAAACTCGCACTGTCCAGGTTTTTCGACCGCCATGCCAACTATGAGAAATACTTTTTCGATGACACAACAATGGCGCTGAACCTGTGGGAGACAGAGCTTCAATTGAGCTTCTATGTTCTGGTCAAAGCCGGGGTCGAAACGGTCAAAAGTATCCCTGACCGCAGTGAAAAACCTTGGCCAAGAGTGCGAGGGGAGAAAACTACCCTGTGCAGGGCATCGGTCGGTTTTCGTTTCCATGGGGACTTTTTCGATCGCTACTGGACCTGCCACTTCATTGAATACATGTGTATTCCACCTCAAGAGGATCAGAACAGTCCCCAGAACAACCCCCAGAACAACCCCCAGAACAACCCCCAGAACAATCCCCAGAACAACCCCCAGAACAACAACCAGAAAGATGATCTTCCTCAGTATCTGTCCATTGACCAGTTTCGACATCACAAAAAATATGGACAGAGGAAGGTACTGGAGATTTACCTTTTCAACAGTACTCTTCGAAATGTGGTGAACCAGACTAAAAAGGTCGTTGGAGCGACCAAGAAAGCACTTGGTGTTCATCAAAATTCAAACTTCATCGATTTTCTGAGCCTGACCAACCATGACTACTCTTCAAGTACTACCCTTTGGAAGGAATTCCAGCCTATTCTTCATCTGATCAATGAAGATATTGAATCGACACTTGCTATAATCTCCAAGTGGCGGGCCCGGGAGGCCAGTCGTGGACAGGAGAGACCTAGGTGGACACGCAATGACGAAGGAAAATACCGAGCATTCATCAAGAAAGAACTCAGCACCTCCACTGAAATCATCAGTGAGCTTGAAACCATTCATAAAGGAGTCCAAGCTCTGGAGAAGTCCCTTGATGACAGTTTCGACAGATGGCGTGAGTCGCTGTCTTTCTCTGACAACAAGCACATCATGTCCTTCACTTATGTCACTGTGATTTTCCTTCCTCTGGGCTTCGCCGCAAGCATGTTCAGCATGAATGCACCCCCCGACAACTCTCTTGTTGGCAACATGGCAGCATGCGCCGTGGTGGCTCTGAGCATAACACTCATTGCCTTGGTTAACGCTGAAGGCATTCTCACGTTGGCAGATGTACTGCGAATACCCCTTTTGGTCTTCGGAAGTTTCATTACCAAGTGTACCCAGATCAAAGGGAACAACAGCTATCTTGTCAACCCGTCTCAAGATAGTCCAACACAGACCTCTGAAAGCTCGCTCGAGGATGGTAACGGCTCCACAGCCGGAACAGGTGAACAATCTCGGACGGAAATCCCGTGGGAATTGTGGTTTTGGCCAGCCCATGTCTTATTTGAGCTGCCTGTGCAAGTACTTGCACGTGGCCTTGAGCTGCTGGGTGGAGAACCAGGGGATCAGAGGAGAGGAAAAGCAGCGACTCAGGAGAGAGGAGAAACAGAGACTCAAGAGGGAAGAAAACTAGTGAACCCGGAGAGAGGAGAAGTAGGGCCTCAGGAGAGACGACAACTAAAGACTCCGGAGGGAGAAGGACGATTGAGGATTCTGAAGGGGGCATTCATCCTCGGCGGCTTGGTGTTCACCCCGTTGTTGTTGATTGCGTGGTTCGTCCAATTCGTATGTGTCAACGGCACAGATCTGTTAAGATACCTGGAAGGTACGACTCCCTTACTATTTTTTATCCACTTAGCCAATCCGGACTCTGGACGAGTACTGATCGTGACGACAAACAGAGCATATTCTACAGCCTCTTCTGAAAATCAAATTGGCCGACGAGAAACGCTTCGACAAGCTGGCATACTTTCCATTGAGTGTTAGACCTCTCGAACGAAGAGCTGCACATAAGAAGCACGAGAGCACTTCTGAGTCCTCTGAGCCCCAACCGAAAGGTTCAGAGAGCCACAGTTCCAGTCCTGAAAGCGAGACGAGGGGTCAAACGCACGGCAGGCAAGAGGCATGAAACCTCGTGGTTCGGTATGAGAAGTAGGTAGCTAGTAGTATTGGGAGCTTCGACAGCTTGGTTGTCCATGCACTTGTCGTTCCTCTTCGGCCATTGTATCAAGCATCCAACACTTGAAAGCCTGGGCAGACTGTAGAATATGAGTGAGGTGCATCTGTAATTGTCCGAAAGCCTGGGAAACGTAGGTGGAAGGATACAATGGCCGGCCTTAATTTTCAAAGCAGACCCGAGGATCCGGAATGAACACAATTCTCACCGTTTTGCGATAGAACACAGAGAACCTGTCTATAATAATGTGGCTGGACGAGGCGCAGAGGAATTATAGGTTTAGGGCTTAGAGAACCCCTCTTTCAGCGCCTGGACATATCGATGGTCAGAGTCTGCTCAGGAAGTCTGGAGCGAAGTGATGAGCAGCTGACGAGGATCTAGCCTTCGAAGAGCCCGAGACGGCACATGTAGTTCGATTGGACACGGGCAATAAGGAAGAAAGTAAGAGACCTTTGGAGCAGGGATGATGTAAGTAGCTTGGCAAGGTATGCACAGGCCAGCCAGGGAGCCGGCCCGTCACCAGCTGGCGCGCAAGCTAACCAATCAGCTTGGACCCACCAAGCAAATTCCACCTCGCGCGAACTTTTTCGCTCCGCCGGCTCTGCTCTTGTTATTTTCTGCAACTAACCACCACCAGCAAATCTTCTCCCCATCGACTCCCAGATTCTCAACATCTCGAGTCAACAGCCAAGATGGGTACGTGAGACCTCTTTTCTCAATCAGCCTTTGTATGCAAGTGGACGATTGTTTTCTGAACGATCGTCTGCGAACATGGGATGCTGCCAGGCCTTCTCCGACGCTCCTTCATTGTTATGGAGGCGGCAGGTAGAGAGCCTGGACTGAGAGAATTGAGGGGTTGACTTGTCGAAAGACGTCCTCCTTCAATTCTCGAGTGCTGCCAACTCTTTTATGAGCATACTTGAAGCAAAAGGCTGACGAGGAAACTCTTGTCTGTTTGCAGGTATCGATCTCGACCGCCACCACGTGCGCAGCACCCACCGCAAGGCGCCCAAGAGCGACAATGCCTACCTCAAGCTCCTGGTGAAGCTCTACCGCTTCCTGGCCCGTAAGTCTTCAACCACCCTCAGCCTTCCCTGGCTAGATCAGTCGCCAGAATGTTGTTGCCCTGACACTCGTCTTCCATCCTGCTAGGCCGCACCGACTCCGCCTTCAACAAGGTCATCCTGCGCCGCCTGTTTATGTCCCGCATGAACCGCCCTCCTGTCTCCCTGTCCCGCATCAACTCCAACATTAGCAAGGATGACAAGCGCACCGTCGTCATCGTCGGCACCGTCACCGATGATAACCGCCTGCTCGAGGTTCCCAAGGTGAATGTCGCTGCTCTGCGCTTCACTGCCACCGCCCGTGCTCGTATCCTGGCTGCTGGTGGCTCTGCCCAGACTCTCGACCAGCTGGCCCTCGAGAAGCCTACTGGCGCCAACACGCTGCTGCTGCGCGGTCCCAAGAACGCCCGTGAGGCCGTCAAGCACTTCGGCATGGGTCCTCACAAGCACAAGGTACGCTTACACACTCTGTCCGGGGAACCGGAGATAATGTCGCAGAGCGTGTATATCTGACAAATTCTACAGAAGCCTCACGTCCTCTCCAAGGGCCGCAAGTTCGAGCGTGCCCGTGGTCGCAGACGCTCTCGTGGTTTCAAGGTCTAAGGGCCTTGTTTGTTTCGGTCTCTTGGGATTTGGTGGTCATGGATCTGGTGGTCCTTACCCTGATGGCACGCCTGGAATGGTTCCCTTAGTCACTCTCATGGCTACGGTCCTTTTGATGCATTCACGAGGGCGTTGTGGTGGCGCGGGCGTGAAACGGTTCTACCAAAAAGCTACTATGACTGAATTAAAGATTCCATTTCGCCCACATTTGATGACCAAGTTGTGTGCTGTGTCCTTTACGTGATGTGCGTAGTATCTACCCAATTCACTAGGGATTCACGGAATGTCTTACCTCGCCCGTCTCATGTGGAGGAAACGAATCCTCCCTTCTAGGAAGATCAAGGTCGTCGACCCTTTTGAAGGCGTGGCTGGACCCTCGCTGCACTGTTGATATGGTCATCACACGCTCGTCATACTTGCAACACCCGTTGCGCAGCCCCCCAGGCGCTTTTCACCAAATTTCGTAGCGAAGAAGACCCTGGCAAGACCTGGTAGGTCACGCTATGGGCCGTACTGGCGCAAGATCACCTCCCTTCGATTGCGGCCAGCGTGACCTCTCCTTTCCTTCTCAGGGCGACAAAATAAGCCTCCTTTGAATCCTGTAGCAAAGTCAGCCCTCGAATAATCATCGCCAGCCTTCATCATCTGGTTTTTCCGCCGCATATCGGGGCACGATGGCAGTAGGATGCACAGTTTACACCGTAAAGGAAGAGCATCTCGTTGCCTTACCTTGCGCGAGGACTCCGGCTTCTCCCTCTTGACCTGCTCAAACATCTTCTGCAGCTTGGACTGGAACAGCTTGTCCTCAGCGCCCTGGTAGAATTTGCACACGAAGTGGCCGCCGTCTTTGAGGTTCTCCGAGGCGAAGGACAGGGCGGCGTAGCAGAGGTCCTGACATGGTCAGTTTGATCATGATCGGACATCGTGGCCGCTCTCTAGAACGCAACAAGAACAGAATGAAGTTTAGGGAAAGGGAGAGAGAAAGGAAGCAACAGCTTACCATACTCAGCACATGGTCTCGAAAGTTGATCCCGCTCGTGTTCATGAGCCTGTAGGGTCTACTCAGCGTGTTGCTCCTGAAGCCGGTTGTCTGAAACCAGGGTTCGCACATGTCGCTCATTACCACCTGTTTGTTCTCAGTGTTAGCCGTTTTATCTCCCTTTCTCCCCCTTTCTCTCAGTGTGTTCCGCAGAGAACATGAAGAGGGGGAAGAAGAAAAAAAAACACCATGAGTGACAGCATGACGCAGGTCGTCAGCAACGCAATACTCACATCCACCATCCGCTCTTGATCCTCCACGTCGGCCTCCGCAGCCTCGATATCATGACTAGCCTGCTTCTCAAGATCAATGTAGCTCAGCCTGTCCTGCACAATCTCACCCCTACCACCGCCCCGCTCAGTTCCCGCCTCCCCGGCCTGGCCACCATCACCACCAAGACCCACGCCCTCTCCATCTTCGCCCTCGCCAGTAGCGCTGCTGGTGCTGGTGCTCATCAACAATGCAAACTTCTTCTCCATGTTCCTCTCCTTCCGCTTCCGCCTCACCTGCTCCAGGAGCACCTCCTTCATTAGCCTCCGCACGTGAGGGCTGAGAAAGTCCCCCTGGATGCTCGTCACACCGCGCGGCGGCTGTGCGGGAATCAGGTCGATACCAACCACGACGCCGTGCGGTTTCGTCCGCTCGATGGCGATCTGGGACCACGAGCCGGGCGCATAGCCCAGGTCGACGATGGTCTGGTTACGTTTGAACAGGCTGTAGGCCGCGTCCATCTAGTAGCATGGCACAAAGGTAAGCTTGTCATAGCTAGCAAAGGAGGGTGGGGAGGGGGGGGAGGCTATCATTATGAATAGAGTTACACACACCTCGATCAGTTTGTACGCGGCGCGGCTCTTCAGCCCTTGCACCTTGGCCGTGCGCGCATACTGGTCACGGGCCTGGCGGGCCTTCCACTGTGAGTTGGACGATGAGCTCCGGACAGCCGATCGGGGTGTGAGCGTGCAGCCCGGACATGTCCATTTTGGCGGTGTTGGCGACACTGCATGGCGGGCGGCGGCGCTTGGTGGTGTGGTGAGCGCGAGACGGCTCAGCGCCGAGGCCAAGAGTCTCTCACTGAGTAGTCCGCGGCATGACTGGCCGCCTAGTACAGGCTGCATGAGGAGGAAGGGATGGTGTGCTCTGTCAGACGGCTGTGTTCATGGCGTTTAGAATAAGAAAATGTACCATTGGTGAGGTCGTGTGTGGGAGGGCAAGGCTGGAAAGATGGTTTATGTCATGTGCGTACAGTAAAGAAAAATGCGTGGTGAAGTGAAAAATCTCGGGTGCAAAAAAGGGTCGCGCCAATAAAAATCTCCACTACCAAGTACAGCAAACTCAATCGAATCAAGGTTGCTTCTTCGCACACCCCAAGGGAAATGTCCTCATATGAACAATGAAATTGAGGTAGAACGATAGATTGTAGAAGAACATGTCCTTTTTTTTTTTTTTTTTTGTCTTTTCTGGAGGGTTTTGGTTTGCTCAAATGCTTTGATTCTCTTTGGCCAACTCCATGCTGACCGGGACGGACCAACACACAAAGGAACTTCTTGAGCATGTAGATTGCAGAATGATCAATTCAGTATTGCTTCTGGTCCGGGACTAAAGAACGTATCTATCGGGCCCAGGGTCAAACATGCCACGAAACCTTTCGCCGTATTCCTGAAACTTCCGCTCCTGAACGCCATTTCATCCCCCCCCCCCCCCCCCCCCCCCCCACACATACACCACCCCAACACCAACACCAAACCCCCACGTCATAACAAACACACACAATAGCAAAAAAAGCAACTGCCGCCATACAACAACATAGCA